>JAENPR010000894.1:0-264684 GCA_018135685.1 Themeda triandra | reverse complement strand
TTCATGTGTGATGAATGAGGTGCTTAAACCATATCTCGAAGTTTGTCATGGTCTTCCTAGATGACATCTTGATCTACCACGATATGGAGACACACATGGAACATCTCGCAACAAGTGTTTGAGCTACTCAAAGAAACATCAACTCTACCTCAAGGAATCCAAGTGTTCTTTTGCTACCAATAGTCCGCACTACCTTGGTCATGTTATCTCGACACGGAGTGTCCACTAACCCAAGTAAAGTGGCCGATATGCAGAAATGGCCTGCTCCACAAGACATGACGAGCTCGAGAGGATTCCTAGGGCTCACGGGTTACTTCTAAAATTTGTCAAAGGATATGGTATTCTATCTAAGCCATTAACCAACATACTCAGTTGAAATCTTTTGCTTGGAACCCTACGCACAACAGCTTTTGAATCTCTTAAACAAGCTATGACTCAGACACCTGTGTTGGGTATACCAAACTTCCAGGAGCCTTTCACAGTGGAAACAGATGCAAGCAATGCAGGCATTGGCACTGTTCTGATGCAAAAAGGGCAACCCTTGGCTTATTTGAGCAAGGCTTTGGGAGATAGACACAAGGCACTCAAAGATTTATGAAAAGGAATTCCTTGCACCGATTATGGCAGGTGGACAAATGGAGACACTACCCGAAAGGAATCAATTCATCATCCAACCGATCACAAGTCCCTGGAATTTCTCACCCAACGAACTTGCACTCGACATGCAAAACGCAAGGCTATGGCCGCATTGATGGGTCTCAATTTCAAGATAGTTTACAAAAAAGGCAAAGACAATCATGCGGCGATGCCCCGTCTAGAGTCGTACACCTCATGGCTCTACAAGCGTATCTACCGTCCATTTTTGCATGGGTAGTCGAGGTCCTCAATTCCCTACAAAGACAGATCCTCATGCACAAGAACTTATGCAAAAATTAGCTATCTCTAGCCCAGATGATCAAGGGTTCGGTTGGAAAAAGGGATTCTATGGCACAATGGCAAGGTATGGTTAGGGGCAAACACCGCATTACGTACCAAATTGATTGCGGCATGTCACTCCGGTCGGATGGGTGGACATTCGAATGCAGCTGACCACATACTACAGGTGAAGCAATATTTTGCTTGAAAGGAATGAGGGCGGATGTGGAATCATTCATCAAGCAATGTGCAACTTGTCAACGAGGCCAAACACTCCTTGCAACAACCAATGGGCCTTTTGCAACCTTTGCCCATCCCCACCGGTATCCGGCAAGACATCACCATGGACTTCATTGAGGGTCTACCTAAATCTGAAGGCTATTCAGTTATTCTTGTGATAGTGGATCGACTGACAAAGTATGCCCACTTCCTACCACTCAAACATCCCTACACAGCAGCTACCATAGCAAAAGTATTTATGGAACACATTGTTAAGTTACATGGGTTACCAGCTTCCATTGTGACAGACAGAGACCCCATCTTTGTCGGCAATTTACGGAAAGAGATGTTTCGTTATACAAAGTCGATCTCAAGTTAAGTGCGCACACCACCCCCAAACGGATGGTCAATCGGAGAGAGTGAACCAATGCTTGGAGATGTATTTGAGATGTGCGTCCATGATGCTCCACACACTGAAAGCTTGGTTAGCACTAGCTGAACTATGGTACAATACTTCCCTTCACACCTCACTTGGGTCCACTCCATTCTATGCTCTCTATGGGTATCATCCAAATCAAGCGGAAGTTCCTCAAATCCCACCGAGACTTTGTTGACAAAGTGCGAACATGTGCGGTGCGGGGAAAGACAACTGCAATCACTGCAGGAACATCTGAGCCGAGCTCAAAACAAGATCAAGTTGCAAGCTGATAAAAAAAGGAGACATCATGAGTTCAGTGTGGGTGAGCAGGTCCTACTCAAACTTCAGCCTTACACACAATCCACAATTGCAAACAGACCATATCCCAAACTAGCCTACAAGTACTACGGCCCTTTTACAGTGTTACAAAGAGTGGGCAAAGTTGCTTACAAGCTTGAGCTACCAGAGGGGTCGCAAATACATCCTGTCTTTCACATCTCCCAGCTCAAACCATTCACACCCAACTACACACCAGTCTATGATACTCTGCCAACACTCACTGATCTTCAAGTTGCAGATACCGCACCACTGGAGATCTTGGAGCATCGCATGGTCAGAAAAGGTAACACTGTTGTTCCTCAGGTTAAGCTTCGCTGGGTTGGTCTGCCAGAGACATCAACGACCTGGGCTATGTCGTGAAGAAGAAATTCCCAACAGCACCGGCGTGGGGGCACGCGACACCTCAAGGGGGGGGAACTGTCACACGATGCACGGGGGCCGAGTGACACGTCAAGGCGATGGCGTATTCTGCATTTACGTTTCTAGTTGATTAGTATGACCATTTGGGCCCACCGGCGCCTTGTAATAAGCATATATGTGCTCGAGACTTGTGGAGCGAACATCATCATCTTCATTCAGAAAAACATATCGCTAAGGTCGAGGGGCAAACCCGCCGGCGACAGGGTCGATTCCGATACACCTCTGTCTCGCTCACGTTGTGGTTGACCCGCCGCTGCTACGGTTTGGCTTTATAAGAATATTGCTATGGTTTGGGTATATCAAAATATGACTAAATCTACAATTTTGCTATGGTTTGGGTCTGAAATTACCATGCTTTGGGTATGTGAAAATATACCACGCTCAATTAATAAATTAATTTAAGAAGGAGTTCACGGCCGATTTTTATAGGACTCGAAAAAAATAGAAAGCAAAATTTAGACTCCGCAATTAACATGTAGAACGATCCACAAATGATAATTACTAAATAACACGAATAAAAATATTAATACATTGCATAAACAAAAATTAAGCTACCTACCATTATTCATATTCATATACCTAACAACAACAACAAAAAAAAAAGAACAATTCACCTACTATTATCCATACTCATGTACCTAACTACAAAGAAAAAAAAACTAACAATGGTCATGCGGGCAAATGATGAATATTCTCTTTAAATAAATTTGAAGCAACAGGATAATTTACTTTTTGACAGAAATTATCATTTCCTGATAATGAATTATACATATATATATACGAACCAAAATACTTCACTATATATATGACATTCTGCACACTCGCATATATAACTACATCATGTCACGCATATAAAACAACCAAAACAAAAACACCTAAGATATACGCCGTACAAACAAAAAAAATATACATATAATACATAGCTAACCACTGGCCATAAGCGGCAAAGCCGCGTAAATTTCTAGTTGCACCTGATTCGCCGACTCATCCAGGCCCGCATTATCTTGCGAGCTAGGCCCAGAAGGCTCCGGCCCAGCTACGGATTTCGACTTTGGATCAAAAAAAAAAAAAAAAAAGATGCCTCCGGCTGCCCGGCGTACAGTGGCATTTTCCCGCGCAGGCGGCCTCCTGGCTCCCGCTCACAGATTTCTCCCGCTCACAGATTTCTCCAAGCCCCGTGTCGATGGCTTTTCCGGGTGTGTGCTCGATACTCTCACCCTGAAAGCCAAGAGCTGGACTTCCTGAAGCCTCAACAGCCTTCATAATACCATTTTCTTCATTCTTTCTGGCAGGGAGTAAAAATGTGGATTCATTCATGGGAAGCCGGAACTTGCGTTATCATTCATACTCCCTCCATCTCTATTTAAATGTCGTGCGGGAGGCGTGTTTGTGAAGGAAACACGGTTTTTCTAGTGCCGACACTCTTTTACGATCTGGATTCAATGGTGCAACGTGTTTTAAAAAACTTTCAAAGCACAATACTCGTTAAAACATATATCCAATTTATAATCTGACTAAACTATTGTGCTCCTTGCAACTATATACACAAATCAAGGCCAATATTGCCTATCCTTTGTGAAAAAGTTGAGAACATGAAGGTCCCATATGTCATACTCGTATGTTTGCTAATTTCAACATCGTGATCCCCTCCAGCTCCAAGCTCGTGCGTCTTCGAACTTTGCTACCGCGATCTTCCTCGCTTCCCATTATCCTATCTTGGCTAGGTCGTGGCACTGGCATTGAGTCAAGGGAGATCCATCTCGCAATAGAGATAGAGATTACATATGGGCTTCAGAATATTTTCTTTAGAGGTTCTCATCCATCGGTGAAAAATCTTTATTGCAACTGGCTAAGAAATCAATCAAGTCTCATACTAATAGGACTCATGGGATATAATATTTATGCAAGTGGGTTCCAATCAACTCTTGCAACATAATGCACACATCACATAATTCAAATACTTCCAAAATAAGGGTTATGACTGGGTCTTGCCTTGGTCCTCAATCGGGTCAACGTGAAAGTTAGTAAAGTCTTTGGAAACACCGTAAATGAAGAACACGGCGTGCTCCTTGATCACTTCTTGTATTCCAAGTGGTGCGCCACATTCTCGGCCGCCATGTCACCTATATGCAAACAAAATATGTAAGGCTATTTAAAAACACCCACATAAAACAAACGACCTAGTACAAACACTAGCATCTAAGTATACAGCGCGATTTTATAAACCTAACAAAACTTGTTCGCATTTTCCCGATTTTTCTAATGATGAAATTTTTCGAAGTTCTGAAACTTAAAAAAAAAAACGAATTTCCTTGGCAACGGGCTACGCGGCCTGCTTCCAGGCGCAAACGGCAAAGGCCCAAAGCAAGGGCGGGGCACTAAGCCACTAAGGCCCAGCCGTTCTGCCCAGCCCACACACGAATGAAATTGCAGAAACATTCCACTTCTTCTCCTTCTCCCCCGAGATCCCTGTTTATCTCCCTAAAATCGCAGGAACAGAGGAGCACACCGGCCGGCCAAAATCCGACCCGATCGACCCTGAGAGAGGAGGAGGCGCGCAGCAGCACTCTCGGCCCTGGCGCTCACCAGCGACGCCGGCGAGGCACTGGAAAGGGAGGAGGGCGCGCGCGGAAGCTTACCAAGCTGCACGACGCGAGCAGGAGATGCACGAACCAGGAGACGGAGATTTTTGCGAGGAGAGAGAGAGGATGGCGCGTCCGGCCTCCATCCATCAGTCCGAGCGGAGTTCGCATCCGTGCGGCCGCACAAGGAGCGCACAGGGAACTATCTCACCGACTGCTACATTAGGCATATCCATAATTTACCAAAATCCTTATTATAACCGACTATAATAAACCAATCTAGGAGTATAAATCAATCAGGTCTCGCGCTCTCTATAATCAATACTCTATGAGCCAGCATGCTTTCATATGCTTTTAAATCTACTATACGAGTTTATGCTTTTAAATTTGGAAAAAAAAAAGATTGTTAACATCTCACGTTATCTAGGAGTATAAATCAATCAGGTCTCGCGCTCTCTATAATCAATACTCTATGAGCCAGCATGCTTTCATATGCTTTTAAATCTACTATACGAGTTTATGCTTTTAAATTTGGAAAAAAAAGATTGTTAACATCTCACGTTAGTCACGTAGTAGTAATTAGTGGCTTGCACACTCATGCAACAAAATACTCTAATTAGTGGCTTGCACACTCATGCAACAAAATAGCAGTCACGAAGACGACCGAACGGGAGCGTTCTCATTCGTGCATGCGTGCAGGCGGAGATGTTGCGAGGCGGTGGCAAAATCGTGTACGAGTAAATTGTTCGCAAGAGCAGGGGCAATTTGTTGCTTCTGCACAAAACACGTGTTCATTTGTGATAAAAAGCCGATAAAAAGCTGGTTTTCCTGCAAAGCCGCGTATGCGGGGAAATGACGTCGGACGGACTGGAGCTACCGTGTGAAACCTGCAAACCTAGCAGAGCCAACTCGACGGAGGGAGATACCGTGTGAAACCTGCAAACCTGCTCCCAGAGCTTCCTCGCCCGCCCTGCCGGCGATCAACAAGGAGCTCATCCATGTCGACGAGTCGTCTCCCACGAAAGCAAGGGAAAGCTTGCTAGCACTGTAGCACAAAACCCATTATAGGCCAGGGAAAAAAACAAACGGCAAACTCAAAAGCAAAGGAAATCTTGCTAGCTATTCAACAATATTTTTTCTCTCGTAACGACTTAGTAATAGTCAAAATTAATTAGCCAAAAACGACCCAGCGAATAGGACGTTTGTATATAAAAACTAAACCACACAATGACATAGTAATATACACTGTTTCTTTAGGGGGAGTAAATTCTAATCGCACCTCATCTTCTCTACTGCCTTTTCTCATTTCTCGTTCTCTCTCCCTTTGGTGGCCCTTCACAATCTGCATAAGAAACAAAAGAAACAAGCCCCCCCCCCGGCAATGCCAGTCTCATTGTTTCTTCAAACATGGGGATTTCGCCCAAAATAGTTTCTTGAGTAGAAAACGATTTCTTCCTAATCTCTTCTCTTTGATCATTATTAATTCATATGGCACATTGGATTTGTTGCTTACACGGGAGTCTATTTAGTGCTGAAGAAATTAGCAATCGGGGAGCATGTTTGGTTGTTGCATGAAGAAACTAGCTACGAGCTCCCAGGATGCAAGAGACACCCCATGGCTTGACTGGCCAGGTACGGACTATACATTTGTGTTCTAGCGAACTAGGCTGGTGTAATGCCGATTTTCTTAATGGGTAGCAGTACCAGAGGTTTATGGTGGTGTTGTGTTAGTATCTATGCCCCGGCTACATTTGTTTCTATGACCAAAACCATATCGCGCAAACTTGCATTGATTCAAATTTCAATTAAGTCATGCGAAGTTCAAATTTCTATGACCACATCAATGAATTTCTATGCTAAGAGCTACATGAGTTTCATGACTAGAACCGTAATAAACTGAGTCACATGAATTTTCTATTATCACGTCACCTAGTTTTTATGAGCTACTGTATGTCATGATTCAAATTTCATTGTTTCTATGCTTGCACTCATAAGATTATATGCTTCATCGGAAGAATAAAATTGTATATTGTTAATATATATTTATAAATTTAAATATTTTAAAAATATATTCAAAATAGATCTTGAATCGTGCATAAAAATGTTAAGATTCGGTGAAAGCCATTTTAAATTAGACGCTCGTCAAGAATTATCAGAAAAAATAAGAGAGATTACGGCCTTGTTTAGTTCCCCAAAGTTGGGGTGTGCAAAGTTGGTAAAATCACCGTAGCACCACCCCAAAGCATTTCGTATGTATTTGGTAAAAATTATCCAAAAAATTGATTAATTAGGCTCAAAACGTTCATCTCACAAAGTACAATCAAATCGCAAGCAATTAGATTCCATCTACATTTAAGTACTCAATGCGTGCCGACATTTTGATGTGATGGGAAATCTTCATTTTGCATGATGAATCTGGACCCAAAATTTAGGAACTAAACAAGACCTAGATAGGAATGTAAGCATACATGCATGTGTAAGGTGGTTGTTGTTAGGAGGTTTCGATGTACTACAAATACACTGTATCTATGACAGACGATGGAGAGACGCTAGTAATGATGGCCTCCCTCGTATGCAATTCTTGTTTAGTTCCCCCAAGTTAGGTAGTGCAAAATTAGAACTTTGCACTGTAGAGCACTGTAGCATTTCGTTTGTATTTGTAAAATATTATCTAAATATTGACTAATTAGGTTTAAAAGATTCATCTCGCAAAATACAACCAAACTGCGCAATTAGTTTTTTATTTCATCTACATTTAAGATCTACATGCCATTTCTAAGATTTTGATGTGGCGAGAACCTTCTTTTGCATAGTGATATTTCGGATGAATTTGGTGAACTAAACAAGGCCTAGTAGAGAAGGGACCAAAATGCCTTCAAAATGGTTATCTAGATTCTAGACAAGATGACGAGGGAATCGTGAGGCCAACAACTCTATATTGGTTTGTCCTGCGTTGTTGATCACCCGCTGTAAATCAGGCAATAATGGTGACGATGAGGGAATATAGAGGCAACCGTCGAAGAAGCAGAGTCCTTGGTCGAAGGTCCACACGTTTGTCGCCTGGCCATTTGCAATGGCAAAGGCGACAGTGCGCAACTATCACTGTTCCTTGACATCGCGTCACATCTCGTCGAAGATGGTGTTCTCCTTGTCGCCGAAGCTGTCGAGGGCGTTGGGCAGGCGCGCTCTGAGCGCCCTTGTCATCATCCTGAGGGCCGGGGCAGGCGCCCGCGCCCTCAATTTGCGATTACAAAAGAACAATTTGCGACGTAAGGAAACTAGAGCGCTGGAGTCTACGCCTCGTCGTCGAACAATCCAGTCAAGTCAAGATCATGTGCAACTGTGCATATATATGCATACCGAATAAAAGAAAAACACGATGATATCCGAATATTTTGTGTTCATTATTATGGTACTTATAACCCATATTTAAACCCTTACCTGTTCTGGTTGATTATAGGATCATATTTGAACAATTGCTATTGTTATATATGACAATAAAAGTACCATCAAGATCAACCACCAATAAAAGTACCATCAAGATCAACCACCAATCTGATTCAACGTTCAAGAACCAAGCACATGATATCATCCATCACATTATAAGAGTGTTTGATGATTATTTTTTATCATGTGTCACAAGATCAATATAAAGATATATAAATATAATATAATATATTTATTCATGTCGTCGAGCCTACTATAGCTTATGAGACCCACTTGTTAAATATACGTATTGGATAGTACTCGTACTGTATGCTTCATGTTTGGCGTGACGGGACCGAGGGGTTCCGCTGACACACGATCACGCAGGCACGCGGAGGTCAAAGGTTCAACAGGGGCTGCTCCGGGGGGCGCGCCCGGACAGGACGCCTTCCACAGCGATTGGGCGTGAACAGTTGGACGCATGGCGGCTCGTCGCTGCGCCGAAACATTGTCGATCGACACCGTCAACAGCATGGCAAATCGTGCTAGCAACATTGTTGGCAAATGCGGGCCTAGCTCTGGGCCTTGGCTCTGGGAGCAGGTCACACAGTAGCACACCGTGTCGAGTTGGCTCTGCGAGCAGGTTTGCAGGAGAAAAATGAAAGGGCAACCAGGCTCACGCGTCCGACGTCATTATCCGCCAATACACGAAAGCCAGGCTATAGTGTTGAAATGCCAGCCAGGCTTTGCAGGAAAACCAGCTTTGCAGCAGCTCTCGTTGCAGCTTGCAGGCCGTAGCCCGAGGATCGCCGTAGCCCGAGGGATGCAATCAACGTTGTGAAGCTCGCCCAGGGCGAGGCGTTTTGCCTCTCTCACAGAAGCAAGGGAAACCTTGCTAGCACAAACCTCGAGACAGACAAGCACAGTGCATACTGTATTGCATAGCCTTCGTAGCGAAGGAACCAAACGCCTCTTTAATGGCCGCAAGACGGTAACCGGGTAGTAGTAGTAGTATTCTCCTAGCATTTAGCATGTCGGCGCGGAGACCGGTAGTAGTACTAGCTCTTAGCATGTCGGCGCGGAGACGGCCAGTGCGTGGAAAACGCGAAGCTCTTAGCATGTCGCCGGCGCGGAGACGGCCAATGCGTGGAAAACGCGATGCCGGCGCCGTGTCCGCCGCGGCGACGTCGGCGGCGCTTGAGGACGAAGACGACAGCTGCGACGACGTCACGGTGGACTACCGCTTCTCCATCCTCGCGCTTCGCCAGTTCGTCGACCATCTCTCCGACGAGCAGGAGGAGGTGGTCCGGTCCATCGGATTCGAGGCGTGCTCCACCTCACCAGGTACAACAAGCTTGACCGCCACTTCTCCGCCTGGCTCTGCAATCAGCTGGAGCTGGCCACCGCCGCGGCGGCGACAGGGGCGTCCTCGTCCGCGACCGTGCCACTGTACCTGAAAGACGGCGCCGGTGAGAGGGTTCCCGTCACCGCGCGCGACGTGCACGAGGTCCTCGGCATCCCGAACGGCGAGCGGCGGGTTCGACGCGGGCGCAACTCCGCGGAGAAAGAGAGCGACGCGGATGCCGTCCGCCGGGCGCTCGGCCTGCGCCCAGGCGAAGCACCTACACTGCAAGCAGCGAAGGCCGTCATCGCTCAGAGAAGCAAGGACGCGCGGTCGCCGGGGCCGATGACGCAGCCCGAGCGCGACGCTTTCGTGGTCGCCTTCGTCGTCCTCCTGGTGGAGCACTTCTTCGCGCCGGGGCCCGTGTGTCGGCGCGGTATGGTGGACGAGGAGGTGTTCCACGCGGTCGCCAAGCCATCAGAGGTCCAGCTCTACGACTGGGCCGGGTACGTCCTGGAGGAGTTCCGTCTATGCGCCGGCCGCGTCCGGCAACAGGTCTCCCGGTGTTCAAAAAGGATCTCGCTCTCCGGTTGCCTCCTATTCCTTCAGGTAGCCAGCCCTGTGTTGTTCTAACTTGTGACATTCATATGGCATTCATGTGAATACATTTTACAAACTCTCAGTTTGGGCAATTTTGCCGTTTTGGTGTCATGCTTCAGTTGCAGCCGTCTTTTCTGCAGATTTTCTATTTAGATCGATTGGATCTGAAGACGACCAATTGGAAAGTACTACGTGATGTTCTTCCTCGCGTAGCAGCTTACGACTACGACTTTGTATATAACGCGATCGATTTGGACGGACAACCTGAATGGCCTGAGGGTTGCCTCAAACAGTTTGGAAAGCTTAAGGTGCCTGTCTACTATTTACTTTTTAATTAGTAGTGTCTGCATGTCATGTCATTGCTCAACACCCCACTATTCCTCGCATTTGAACTTGGTTAATTGGTGCCTTTCCTGCAATTACAGTTCGCTGTGAAGCACACAGCACAAACAGATGATTTTGGAAGCACCTCCAAGGGTCCCCAGCCATCCCTGCACTCATGTGATGTAAGTTTCAGTGATTTCTTCTTTGAAGGATGCAACAGAGTTCCTGTCTTTTAGGACAGTGTTTGCGTGACGCCGTGACGTCCATCCTAATTTGCCACTAGTGATGTGAGGCCTTAGTGCCACCAATATTTCCATAGCACATGTACAAGGCAGATGTGAGGCCTGGTGTGTTTTAAATGTGTGCATCACCCTCGTAATCTATGAAGAAATAACGTACATTATGCAATGCTGAATAAACTATTCAGCAGAAATGCATTTTATTCTCTTACCTTCAAAAACAATTTATAATTTATATTTGTGACATCTGTTTATAACACGATCTCGCAAAAAGGAGAGGGGAATAAGGCATAATGAATCCGCAGATAAAATTTTTCTAAGTATGAAGGTGCTAAGTTACTGTGTACACAGTGCGGTGCCGGTAATTGAATCGAGATGCAATCAAGTGTTTTTTTCATACAGGAGATGAAACCATGACTGGGATGTAGAATACCTTATTTCAGCCTTGAAAATAGAACAATATTGAACATTAAAAAAAATCTATTTTACTGGATTCAGGATACTAATGTATTTTTTTTTTCTCTTGTTGCAGTCAGCACATCATGATAGTACAAAGAATACAGACATGCTATCAACTGTGAATGGTGAGTCAGATTATTTCTCTTATGTTATAATGTACATATATTAACATACATGAGTAAAAGAGGCTGGGGTTTCATCATTCTATCTATTAAGACCGGGTATATTTTGATCAGTATGCAAAATGAGTAGGGTGTACAAGATTTGCATAAACAAAATGCAAGGTTTGGATCATTCCTATTTTTCTCATAGAATTGGGGCTTAGATTAGTGTTCTTTCTTGTCATGTAGATGCCGCTGAAGGTACTGACAAAGTCAATGTTCACTCTGATTCTGGCAACACTGCTCCCTGGTACACGATGCTCTACTAATAATCATATTGGAGCACTTTCTTCATAATTAAGTTCTTGTTCAGCTTGATGTTTGATATTGAGGATGTGCATATTATTACTTGCAGGGTACAGGCAGAGTTAAATCCCAAAGAGCTACTTAACAGTCAGCAACCAGTAACTCCACAGGGTGTTCCATCCAAGAAAAGGAGCCAATCAAAATTTCCTGACAAGGTCAAAGAAGCTTCAGATCATAAAAAATTCAAAGAAGCTTCACCCTCTACAGGTTATACTGATAATCTCACATTCACCCTGGATTCCATTTGTTTGAGGAGGGTTGGTTGATACATCTACTTAGCAATATCACATTTGTAGTTTTCAATTAACATTATTACAACCAATTACTTGTTATCTGAAAAACTCAGTACATCAGCTATAAAGACATGTATGCAAAAAGAGAGTTAAATTTGGTTTTGTGTTGAAGCAGAAAATAAGCCAACGGTTCAAGTGAAATCATGCCAAAGTAATCCAGACAGTCCCGAAGATGTGATCATTATTGACAGAGAGACTTTTCTGTCTAGTACTTTGGGCTCTGGTCCAACAAACCCTGCTCCCCGGTACAACGATACTGTACAAATATTCGTATTAGTTATTTTGTTCATGTTTAAGTTCTTGTTGTGTTTCTGGCTTGACATTGCATATGTATGTCCTTGCACACAGGTTTGACCACGTGGAAGCGTTTGCCAATCTGAAGCCAAAAACTACACAGGAAATTCCATTAGAAAGAACAAGTCCATTGGAACTAGCAGATAGGAGTGGAGCCCGATGTGAATCAGACCCTGACATGATTCTAGGAGCTTCACCCTCTTCAGGTTATACAACTTTGCTTCCCTAGAAATACATGTTTCTGGAGATATTCCAATATACTCCAATAGAGAGCTCATATATGCATCTATATTTATAAATGTCAAACACTTGTTGATCAGTTAACAACTAAAAACAACAATTAATAAACAGCTGTATAGGCTTCCCTAGAAACAAGTTATATTAGCTAGAAGCTGCCTATGCAAACTAGAAACTTACAGTTTTCTGCATGCAGAAGCAGAAAAAAAGTCAGTGGTTCAGGCGACTTTGTGCCAAACTTATTCAGACAGGGCAGAAGATGTCATCCTGGACAAAACCTTTCAGTCTACTATTGTGGGCTTTACTACAAATTCTGCTTCCAGGTACTTGTTGCTCTACCAATGTCCACATCAGTCATCTTCATGATTAAGATACTGTTCTGCTGCCTAGACTCTTAGTGTAGCGGTAAGCACCTTAGTTGAGGCCAGGGTTCACCAATCTCTGGTAATAAAAAAAAAGTGGCAAGATGTCGGGCCATCGCGCTTGTCGTTGATTTAGCCTGAATGGGTAGTCGCTGTAGTGGAAGGCCTAGGGTTCGGTGCGGCCCTATAGGGTAAAATTGGAGTTCAAGGGTTTTCTCGTCCCACGTGGTTATTGCTTCTTGATTTTATAATGCTTGCCAGAGGCTCTTCTTAGGGTTGTTTTAAAGATACTGTTCTGTTTGGGCTTGGCATTGCATATGCGCATGTTGTGCATGCAGGGTACAATCAAGATCAAACCCGAAGGAGATATTTACCAATCCACAGCAAAAAACTCAGCAAGAGGTTGCATCTGAGAAAAGGAGCCAATCCGAATCTCTGATTAAAGAAGGTACTCAATGTGGATCTCACCATGTCATGATCCAACAAGCTTCACCCTCTCATACACTAATTATCTTACATTCACCCTAGATCTCATTTGCTTTTGAGAGAGTTGATAAATTGTCTACTTAGCAATTTCAAATATGTATTGCTGCTTTTCAGAGAGTTAATAACATTCAGCCTAGATCAACTAGCTGCTAGCTACAACAAATTACTGACAAGTTTTATGAGCTTTTTTCTTAGAAATTAGTCATCATATGAAACAAGAGGCATGCAAGTCGCCTGTTGAAGCAGAAAAAATGCCAGTGGCTCAGATGAGTTCATGCCAAACCACTTCGGACAGTTCTGATGATTGTGTAATTGTTCATAGCTTCCGTCCTAAAAACGTTGCTTCCCGGTACACAGTTGCTCTGCCATTATTCATATTGGATATCTTCTTTATAATGTTCTGCTCTGGGCTAGACATTACAGATGTATGTAACTATTTACAGGGCACAGTCAAGGTCAAACCCCAAGGACTTACTTTCAAATCTGCATCCAAAAACCGAACAAGAAGTTCCATTCAAGGATGTATTTCCTGTAGCTTCATCTTGTCCAGGTTATGCAAGTACCCATTTATTTTGTAGAGAGTTGATACATATAGGCTGTAAAAGATTAGGGCAAAGAAGGAAAGCTAAAAGATATATATAAAAAAAGTAAAAAGATAAAAGATAGATTGATTGGGTGCGAAGCAGCCAAGGTATCACTTGATCATCGTAACACACACAAAAAAAATTCATGTTTCTGTGCTTTTCCTATGAAATTACGCTGAAATATATTGAAAATAGTATAAATGCAGTAATGTGCACATGTACCACGAGAATGGTGAGTGCAAAAGGGGGGAAATGTTTCCTGTACTAATCTTTGTATTCCACGTGTATGGCCATTTTCCAAGAGAGAGAGAGACGATCGATAGTTCTGGTTGGCTTCCTGATAGGGGAGGTGGGGCTGCTATTGTGATTTCAGGAACTATTTCATTTTTTTATTTTCTAATTATTAAATACTTTCTATTTTTTAAAAATTAACGGCTGCCTGAGAGTTGTTTGAAATCTTAGCTCTGCCGGTGTAAGCAGAGTACCATAGCAGTAGCAGGGCTCATATATAACTATTTGTTGTTATTAAACATGTATTGATCATTTTGCAAAGATTAGTTATATCTTCTAGCACGCAACGCAAAAGCCACTTATAGTTTGCTGCTTTCTGTGCAGAAGAAAAGTCAGTGATTCAGGAGACTCCATGCCAAACAACAGCAGAAGATGTCATTAACCTTGATTCCCATCCTTTTGAATCCCACGCAGCGCGTACTCCCAGCTGCAGTGGCCCAGAAATGAAGAAAGAATACATTTTTGGACTTTCACCATTTGAAATGGGACTGGTCCACCCAACGCCACCCTTGGAACAAGCAAAAGCGTGCTTCAAATGGTTAGAGGCATGCAGCTACCAGGACGACCAACTTAATTGGTGGGTTTAGTAGTACAGATGCTATAATTAGTTTCCTTTTATCTGAGTCTGCTTTGAATGCATCAATTTCCATTGTGATCGATCAGGACATGGGTCAATCTTGAGGAACCTAATTCGATAGCAGTAAAGGGACTGCCCATCAAGCTTCAGATGATTCCTGGCGCAGTACTAAACCAAGATGTTTGTAGCCTAGTTATGCGTCTGTACTGCCAGCTAGATGATGAGATTTATCAGAACAGTGGCAATGCAGAACCAAGGTGGCGGCACTTTCTTCCAGCAGAGTGGTCTGTAAGTTCTTATATCCTGATAATGATTACATACATTCATAGTACATGTTGACAAGGAGCCTGATTTCATCACACTCGTATCACAGTCATCAGCCTTGGAACTTGGAGACAAGATACATGAGCCATCACCGACAGTAAGATCCATGTTTACTGGTGCACACATCACATACGATGTAGGACTTTGCAGGATGGTATGATGGATTTCTAATGATTTCCGTTTAGATTTAGGACTTTTTTACAATAAATACATGTTGTTTCTCATCAGGACTTACGGCTTGCAGGTGATTGCGCCGGTAGAGCTAGGTGGTTCGTGGTCGTGCTATGTGTGGGATTTCATGGAGAAGCAGCTTAACATCCTTGACCCTCTCTTGCGCCGCAGCGGCAGAAACTTGGAGGCGATAAAGATGAAGCACTCTTCATCAGCGCCCCAGCTTCTTAGTGCTCTCCTCGTCTGCGTATCGCTCTACTGCAACTCGCATGGCTATGATCACCAGGACCTCAGCCCCAACTGCTGGAAAACAGAATTTATACAGGACTTTGATGGAATGCGCAGTCGCAGGTACGTCATTCACGTTTCATTAGTGATACTGTTTTTTTTTTAAACGAGTAACCTTAGCTCTTATTGAAAACTCAGCGTTTAACATTAGTGATACTGTTATATGGCTGTTGACCCAGTTAAGTAGAGTTTTAACTATATCTAATCTGCAGCGACCTTAACACGGGCATGTACACTCTGTTCTTCGCCAGAGAATTCGACGGCAAGGGTCTGAGGCAGACTGTCAGTGAGGTAAGTGGTAGTTGACCACTTGTTACTGATATTGACAGCTAGTAGAAACTCTTTAAGCATCAAGTTTTGGTTGTTAGTGCATCTTATATATATGCGATGTGGCTAGAGATTAGAGAACGACTTGCATTCTCAGATCCTAGAAGAATGTAGCCTGTAGCTCAATACTGGTGTGATGGAGCTCTATATCTCATCTTCCTTATATTCTTGCATGCAGGGAATGATAGCAAGCTTTCGGAGGCATCTGCTGTATCAGATGCTCACCATGCGTGGCAACACCGGCCGCCTTCCGTCGATCGTCGATTGCCCCGTCACGGGCCCTATTTAATGTTGGTTATTATTAAGTAGCTAGTAATCTAACTACGCGCTATCTATGTTATCACCTCGTCGCCTAAAAATTAACTCGATTAGCCCCAGGCCCTCGGCGAGGTGTTTTGTGAATTGATCCTCACCGCTTAAGGCTTTATTGTTCTTCGTGGGATTGTAATGAGCTACGATTCAGTCTGCACCGTCCTCGTGGAAAATGATTAGTGCAATTGTAAATAAAATAATTGCTGCTTATCTTATTCCATATCTATAGTCTAAGCCTCCACATGAGGGGGAGTGCAGGACAGAAACGAAGTGGCAGGATAGAAACAAAGTGGATATTTCTTCTTATTAAGGCGGCGAGCCTCGGCGAGCAGCCGGCCAGGCCACGTCACCCCTATGAACAGTGACGTATACGTGAACAGTATCCGCACATATGAACAGTTCCTATACGTATGAACAGTTACCGTATGTGTGAACAGTGCCCGTATATATGAGCAGGTTTTTTTTTTGCGCCCACCTGTCTACGCGCGCAACTTACTTTTCTTCTTATTAAGGCGGCGAGCCTCGGCGAGCAGCCGGCCGGGCCACGTCACCCTATGAACAGTGCCATATACGCGAACAGTATTCGTACATATGAACAGTTCCTATATGTATGAACATTTACCGTATGTGTGAACAGTGACCGTATATATGAGCAGTTTTTTTTTTTTGGCCCACCTGTCTACGCGCGCAATGGCGCGCGCAACTTACTAGTCCCTCTTTGTTCCGGCGTTACGCCAAGCCGAGCGACACGAACAGAACAGGAGCAATCACCTATAAAAGTCGCCTTCAAAACATATCACTTGATTACGTCAACTGTCTTCCAGTGCACATTTATAAATGTTCATGGTTCTTTCCTAGACAAAACAAGTAGTTACGCAGAAAGGAGTCCAGACATGATTTCTTATTTCGGGTTCTGAAATTGCTACGCTTCTTAGTTCTGCGCCATCCACCATGGCTCTTCCCGGGGATCCTCAACATGGTCAATTGTAACACTAACAAATCAACAGTATCTGGACTTCTTCCCCACAATTAGCCATCGGTGTACTCAAGCCTGGTCTATAACTTTTCACTCGAATATGTAACATGTTCTTCAAAATGTTGTATTGTTGAAAATTGCTGTTGTCTCAGGTATACACTGCTACCTCTACCTCCTACGCTTTGATTCCTTCCTTGTCTCTGCAATGTACCTCTCCATGTTGCTCTTTTCCCAAAGGTGTCTTCTCACAAGGTCCTCCTTCCTAGACTCATCTGAAACACAAACATATCACATTATACAGGCTGTCCTCATTCCAGTAATACAAATATAAGTGTTTAGCTCAATAGCTAGGCCAGTTTGCTCAATGTCACTATGACGAGTATGAAGTTTAGTCACACTGACAAGCAGCACATGCTTGACCCAATGTTCCAACCAACAATTCCCAATGACTGATGTCTATAATACAGTTCCATGTAATTCATAATAACACAGCACACCATAGTGTGAGTTGTTTGCAAGTACTCTAAATGGCACTTAATGATTGAATCACTGGCAGAACACAAATAACAAACGATATCTCTACACTCTACAGTGGGAAAAAGTTCTCTACAAGTGTTTTCTCTTGTACTCTCAGATGATTTTCTGATGAATGTATTTTGATATTAAGCTACTAAGACTACATTATGCACTACACCAATGAAGTACTTCTCCAAGCCTTTTGATGAACAGCACAATAGACATGCCAATACAGCTTTCCATTAAAATAGCAAGATAAAAAAAAACATTGCTGTACCAGATGATGCCCCATACTCCCATGGAATATAAGGCACATTTAACTAGTCGGCACAACAAAACTCCAACAAGGCGAAGCTTCACAACCACAAAAGGAGGGACCATGCTGCAGCTATGCATAGCAAAACTCCATCATGGTATGCTAAGCACAGCTGACACCCCAAGTCCCCAACAGCCCAACCACAGTCAGTTAGGGCCTCGTCAGCAATAGGGTTCTATTATACATTTATTTGTTAGCATTTGTTCTAGTTAGATTACGCTATCGAACAAGCTTTGCCACCATAAACTTCGCAAACTGAATCTCAAATTTGTTAGATGAGTTCAATATGTATAATTACCAATATTTTTCCATGTATTCACAGGTATCTGGAGTGAAGTCCAAGTCAAGTAGCAAGCATCCTCCCATGTATATGGTAATTTCTTTACCCGATATCTCCAAAACCAACAAATCTTCCAAGTAAGCGCCTGCCACAATAAAAGTTACAGATGAAGTTCAGTCAATATGCTTCATGTCAAATTTCTAATGAAGAGCAGGTAAGTTAAAAACGGTTGATGTTGCATTGGGTCTTTTGTAATTTGCTCAGCTCAAAATGTTCAGGTTAAGAAGGTATGAACTGACCTTGCCAATGGAGTAAGGCAAAAGTATAAATTGGACACCATACAGCCTCCAGATAGACGGTTTTTCAACCCCATGAATTTGCAATTCAACTTCATTACTTAGCTCTTCAACTTTCCTAAATTAGAAATAAAACAATTATAAGAAACAATGCTATTATACCCACTAACAAAACCAAACAAAAACTAATTAAGCAGTAAGAAACACCTTCCAGATTAGGATAGAATGCATCTAAGCAACATCAGTAGAAAGAGAACTTATGTACATCCAGAACCCATCATGATATCAGCATGTACCTTCCTGAAAATACTATTTCTAAAATAACAAAGAAATTGAAAAGTAAAGTAATCTATCAAGCCTGTTAAACATTTTCAGACATCAAATTGACAATATACAAGACATATCTTTAAACTTTTAGATCCCTTTGAAAGTATACAGCACATAAATAGAGCTGGAATAAAAGGAGCCTTATCTCAAGAAAATAAGCCCCCAAAAAAACAAGCTTATCAGAAGTCTTTTTCTTACTTAT
This sequence comes from Themeda triandra, assembly GCA_018135685.1. Taxonomy (NCBI): domain Eukaryota; kingdom Viridiplantae; phylum Streptophyta; class Magnoliopsida; order Poales; family Poaceae; genus Themeda; species Themeda triandra. Next base: position 245,475 of record JAENPR010000894.1, on the reverse strand, counting down.
CCACCTGCTTGTGGCCCTTCTTTTTGCTAGCAATTCCTCCTGTTCGCTCAAACTCCAAAGCTTTTAACCTATTTTTGTAAGCAGGAGTTTGCTTGACACTTTCCATGGCCTGCAATAAGGGTATTACACTTTCAACATTTGTACGAGGCCATGCTCAAGCATTTGTTTGTGTTTCCATTTTGTGAGCCACCAAAAAGTGCATTAGATAGTTCTCTAGTTGCAAAGCTTTACTATGCTACGATTTGCCAAGATCAAAACTGTGTGTACAGTTTTGAACTTTAAATTAAATGACTGCAGCCACTCTTTTGAAGTAATATAACTGATGGCATGTACAAATTTATTAAAGCATCTGTCTGTCAGCATTGAAATTCTGAATGTGTTGAGCGTTTGGTCCATAAGCAACAAATACGGAACACAGCTAAAAAAGTTGACAACTTTATATTTTCCTTCAATTCTTCCCTGTTCATACCTGGTTATACCTTGTTAGCTGATTTATGTATTGAAACGCTGAAACAATTAGAAGAAGGCCAATCAACACAGCACGGGGATCCTACACATAGGCAGTGCAGTTAGCTGTAGTATTATCAAGGAACATTGCTGCATAAACTTTTCATGGATGGAAAAATCAAACCGTCTTATGTCCATAGTATGCCCTATAGTACTGAGCTGTGTTATAGAAAACCTGAAATGAACGGGACACACAATCAGTAACAGTGCGCAAATGTCACAGACAAAAATCATAGAACCACTCTTAGATTTTACGTTCATAATTATTAAATACAAAATCTTGTGGAAAAAACAAATTTGAAATTTCTAGATTTTAATAAACAAATTGAGAGCAATAATCGATTTCTGAATTAATGCTCCAGTTTTCAGGTTACGGGTATCCATCTTTTTAGAAAAAGTAAAGTTAGGTCTGTTCAATGCAAGTAACTACTTTCAGGAAAAAAACTGATTTCTATGTATTTTCAAATTCAAACTTAAACCCAGTAGGAAGCTTTGAGGTAGAAAATTAATTAACAAATAAAGTAGATATAGCATGTATAATAAGCTAAAATAGCACATACTAGCATACTTCTCATAGTTCTGCTACCCTTGCTAGGCTATACCTATACTGGACATGTATTTCCACAATAGCTAGTACAAATATAATAGTGAGTAAATGACAAAAACTCGTCGGGTCTTGGGAAACAAATGTTTTGGGCAACGATATGTAATATAAGTATATAACAACTATACGCATGAAAGATGAAACAAAATAAAAGGAACAACGCAATTCTTTTTATAAGCACAAGCTTTCTCGAATCCTAATAGGCTGAAGGTCTAGTTGAGAATAGCATTTGCAACATGGAACAAACATCATTGACTATTGCTGCGAAAAATGTAATAGGAAGGTATGTTTAGCAGCTAAAAAGATTGACAAGGTTTGAATGGACCTCTTAATTCAGAATTTCAGATGAAGCCATAACAAGAAATCTAGCAAGTAACAATGAAACAAATGGTGGCAAATACTGAGGATGGAATTATAAGGGAAAATATTGTTCACCATCTAATATATGTGTTTACTGAGGTATGAAAAAAACTAAAGATCTAATGAAGTGTATTTCACTCATATCAAGAGTTGATTTGGACATCTGGCACAGCCATACAGGCTGTGTTTGGATGCCATAAGAGATTGTGTAAGCTGGACTTCTCTTTTTATAGAAGCTGGCCAAAAGCTGTGTGTTCGGATCCCAAGCTGGATTCTAGAAGCTAGCTTTTAAAATCTCCTAGAATCCAAACAGGACCATAGCTCAATCATTCATATCTAATAATGTTAAAGCAAAAGTACACAGTATGTTATTAGGTAGATAAATAGAAATTAATTGCACATGATTATTTAAACAAATAAAACTATGTGATCATGGAATGTGAAATGGTGGGTACATTCTTACAAGTCAAAATGCTTCTAGTGACAGAGAGCAGAAAAGCATTTAATAATGGAATGATGAGTTGATAATAGCATAGTTACAGTATTTTCATGACAGGGAGGGAATGCATGTTTACCTCCTCTGGATGTTCAATGGCATAGTCATACTGCTCCCTAGTGGATTCATCCTTCAGAATCTGATGGACAAAAACAATTATAACAGCTCAGGAACCAAACATTTGGAAGGGCAAATTAGGACGGGGGATGGGTTTACCAATTCAAGGTATAAAAATTTAAGAATCAAACGAAGGGCAAGGCAAGATGCAAGTATTAGTCAGCAGCAACATTCCACACAAAGGAACTATTTAATTTCATTGTGCAAGATCAGTATGTTTATTACGGTTACATTTTAGAAAGGAGATAGAAATTTGCAGAAATCACCTAAACCAACTGCAATTAAAGTTGGTTTGTAAGTTTCAAAGCTTGATGCAAGCAGGCTTGTCCATTTTGTCTGCAAAATAGGCATTTTTTCGTGATTCCATGAAATCCGCAAAAAAAAAAATGGCCTATTTGTGAACAAGCCTGCTTGCATGAACAACTTGGCGAATATGCCAAGCTATTTGCAAATGTTATTTCAAATATTTATCCAGAGGTAGAAGTTCTTAAGCCAGCAAACAATATGATCAGCAATTAAGAATAATCTCAGCTCTGTTCTTGGCATGGGAAGGGTTCTTGAGCCAGCAAACCAAGTCATTAATTATCAATTTCACATCAGCACTGGTCACTAGTAAAAATGAGTTACTCGATCAAACCTCAAAGAAAAAAAAACTCAGAAGACTTGAATAAATTAAGGAGATTAAATTTCAAAAAGTAAGAAGCAAAAACTGTCGCAACAGGCAAATATAAGGAAATATATCAAGGAGAAGGAACCATGTGTTTGCGAACTCATTTTATTTTATCATTAAAATCCAATGCCAAACATGTAGTTCCATGATATATGTATTCAGAACTGTGGTATTATCATAGTTTGTTCAGATTACATCTAGTGTTGTGGAGTGGCATTTTGGAGTGCCAAGAAGTTCAATTGGCTCCTACTGCAGGTTTCATAGCTTGACAAGTGCCTACCATTTTGGAGTGGCATTCCAAATAGTCAAATACTGTGGTTACTGTACCAATTCGAATGAATAAAATAGACGAATGGAATTCATGAACATATCAGTGCACGTGATCAATCTTCCAGCATTGGCACCAAAGCGTGGAATTAGACATAATAGATCTCGGGCACCACGAATGGCTCAGCCAGCCAGGAAGATATGCAAGCAAGATCCAAAAGGGCAGGTGTGTCCACGCCAGACCTCGTAAGCATTGGCGATCTTGACGAAGAGCTTCCGCGACTCCGGATCGGGGTTCTTGTCCGGATGGCTGCGCAGCACAGAAATTGCAAGAAACGGTCAGCGCCGGGTCGGATCGGGGGGCAGGAGCCGAGGAAGGAGGCCAGGAACTCACTATTTGAGAGAGAGCTTGTAGTACGCCTTCTTGATGTCCGACGCGTTCGCGTCCTGCGGTCCTGCTTTGTCAACCCTGCGGCGCATCGATTGCTGAGCGGTTGTACCCCCTATAAATAAGGCAACTTCGCCCCTATAAATAAGGCAACTTCACCCCGGACGACACGTATCAATGTTGACGGTCGTTAAGTATCAATTTTATACCAAACGCAGCAAGAGAAAGGGCTAATATGAGTTCACCGTTAGATATAGGGGTTACACCGACAGTAATTCCACGAGTTTTGGTGATTGTCTATTTCTCAGGGGGTTATCGAAAGAGAACCAAAGGAGGCCCACATGTCATGATTACATAGAGATAAAGACCGAACGGGTAAAATTGTATAATCTAGAAGACTCCGTAAGGCGACCCCCGAAGGCCGGGCCCCACTGGGGTGGGCGGGCAACACGACCTGTGGGGAGCTCGCCGACTCCCCACCTCAACCAATCGTGTTGAGTCTCGGATCCCGCCTCCACCGCCTTTGAGGATGAATAATTATCGTCCATTTAGGTCGGTTTGATCCGAGGGCCGTGGTTCATCCTAGGGGGCTATATATTCAGCCCCCCGGCCCCGGGTGAAACGCTAATTCATTCAAGAGTTCATTCTCTCATCAAAATTCGAGAAGCCAGAGCCACCATCTCAATTAGAGCTCCATAGTTTAGTAGCATAGCTACATAGGAATAGATCTAGAGGGAATCAAGCCTAGCTTGGAGTCCGGATCTGTCGGAGTTCTTGGTAATTCCCCTCTACATTCTTGTAATATTCATCATTGTTCGTGATACTATGAGTAGTACTTTATTCTATTCTATTATATCGACTTGACTTTGCTCTATTTGATTATGTTCTCAATTATATCGTTCTTAGTTTACTTTGATTATATGTTTAGCATAGTTGGACTAGAATTATGTTTATGCATAGGATCGTATAGCGCTTGCTCATTAGGCCAATGGGTGAGTGATAGATATTGTGTGGGTATGGTGCCTATACCGTATTTATCCGCGATTGCACCCTATATTCCGGACGTGAGGTAGATCGCGGAGTGACAAAACCCGTTGAGTCCTTTGTAGCCCTTCTCCCGAGTATAGGTCTAGCGTAACAAACCTATTACATTGAAGTCATTGCTATGTCTCTTGTCTTCTCTCGGTAATATCACTATGCATAGATGTAACCTTTTCCCGCCATGATTGCTAGATGTTCTTGCACTAATCATTGTATGCTTTGACTTTATAGTTAGAATAACATAGGATTATACCCTAGATCGTCCTAGTCCATGCTAGTGTTATAAGCTTAGAGTGCTAAGTTGAGATGGCTTATTACTATTATTTTATGTGGCTAATTGCTCTCATTTATCTTATGTCATTTATCATTCATTCTTATATTTTATGTGACACTTACCCCGTATGAGATGATAGATACGTAACAAGGTTAAGCTCTCCATTATCGCATGTGCATTGCTCATCACTCATTATCCAAAGGCATTCCCTTCCCAAAGGTAAAAATATAAATAACGATACCTGGATTACTCCCGGTTAAAATGCTACGATGATATATTCTCGTGCGCTTGCGGAACCTTTCTTTATTTCTAGTAGTAATTGCACTTAATAGACATCAACAAGCATTTTTGGCGCGTGTTGGGGATTGCGTTAGAAATGTCAACAAGCATTTTTGGCACCGCTAGCCGGGGATAGACTTCCATTCTATCTTTTGGTGATTGCGTTAGAAATGTCAACAAGCATTTTTGGCGCCGTTGCCGGGGAAGGTTGAAAGCCAATGGATAATGAGCAGCATTGCACTACATAATGAGATTGAGCACCGTCACCATTCTCTACTCATACAAACTTACCCTTGTCTTTCGTCTATTTTATATCTTATGCAGGTAATGTATGAAAAAGATAATTCTTCCCGATAATTATATTGACGATCCGTGCTTTATTCAGAAGGCTGTATGTTGAAGAAGACCAATCAATCATCATCATCATCAACTCAACTTGAAGTTTGTCGTAAGCGTAAAGTCAACCTTTCGTGCGAGACTTGACACCAAATTGCTTGAAGCCATGGCGAACAAGTCACTCCGCGAGTTCTCGCCCCCACTACGGACAACATTCGTACCGGACCGCCGCGGACATCGAAGGAGCTTTTGAGCTCAAGCCCGCGCTAATCAACATGGTGCAAGCAAGCCGGGCTGTGGGAAGGCCCATGAAGATGCTAGTGCTCATCTCCAACACTTCCCGGAGATTTGTAGCACATTCACTATCAAGGATGTCCCCGCAGATGCTATACTACTTCGCCTCTTCCCATTCTCACTCTTGGGGAGAGCGGCTAGTGGTTCTACGCCAATAAGGAGAAGAATACTACGTGGGCACTATGTTCCACCAATTTCTTGGCAAAGTTCTTCCCCATGGGCAAGCCAAATGCTCTTCGTGGGAAGATATCAAGCTTTCAAAGAACACCATGATGAGACCGTCCTGCTTGGGAGCGCTTTCAAGATTACATCCTCGAGTGTCCTCATCATGGCATGGAGAATTGGCTCGCTTATGCGAGACATTCTACCATGGGCTTAGCAACAGACACGTGAGACGATGGATGCCGCTGCTGAGGTGCATTCTTATCACTCACTATTCCTCAAGCCACAAAATCTTGTGGAGAAGATGGCATCCAACCAAGGTTGGAGTGAAGAAAGAACGCACCCGCAAGAGAGGTGGATGAATGCACCACTGAAGGAGGTAGACATGCTTTCCGCCAAAATGGATTTGCTAATGAAGAGGCTCGATGAGAGAGCCCTGAGAAGAAAGAAGTCATGCATATACATGATGCTCGCATGACATGTGAAGAGTGTGGAGAGATCTGGGCACACAAAGTGCTAACCGCCCGTAGCCGAAGGAGGACGTGAACTACCTCAATAACAACAACAACAATTACTATCGTCCTCGCCAGAATCAAGGTTGGAATCAACAGCAGAGGCCTAACTACTCGTGCAATTATTCAGCAACTATCAAGGTAACAACTCCCCTCCTACAATAATTACAACCAAATCGCTTTGAGAGAGTTAGTGCCGAATCAAGGCAAGATGATGGACAATCCGTCCAAGAAGCCGATATCAAATGACAAGGTCCTAGAGACACTTAGCAATGTAATGGATGGCTTTTCCAATGCCATCAAGAGCCACCACAACAAGATACTTGAGTCGCAGTGTACAACAGCTTGTTAACCTTGCTCCCTCCACCGGTCAAGGTAAACCGGCAGACAACCCGAAGAGCTCGAAACCGCAAATCTTGTTGATATATTCAATGTAGAAGATAGCCGAGTGATCCATCGAAGGGGTCATGGATTGACTCAACTCGCCAATCAAGAAGGGCGATCCAAGGAGACCAAGCCATTCCGATCTCCATTGGAAGTACCAATTTCAATGAGGCAATCTATGACTTCGGTTCAAGCATCAACATTATGCCAAGAGTGATATATGATAAGCTATTCGATGCCCCTTAGCATACACAACCATGTACTTACAAACTTGCAGATCGGGCCACTCCGTGTTCCCTTGGGAATACTTGAAGATATATGTGTACGAGTGGGCAACTCGTATGTTCCCGCAGACTTCGTGGTAGTAGATACAGCGTGATGAAAGGTCCCCTATCATTCTCGGGACGACCATTCTTGAACACCGCTGGAGCCATCATGTACGCCAACACCGCTAAGATCATCTTCAACATCAAGGGCAAGAGAGAAACCTTCTTCTTCAAGAACAGTGCCGCAGCCTCCCAAAGACATCCTCATCGCTTAATGGAGAAGAAGAAGAATCTAGCTAAGAAGAGCAAGAACAAGAATAAGAAGACCAAGAAGACGAAGACAAAGTGAGGATGGTCACCGTGTACCACAAGGAGCATGACCACTTCCTCGCATCCCCACGTCGATCAAGAAAGATGATCCTGTGTGTCCCAACCATTCAATGCTCCATCAACAAGCTCTTTCAATAAAGTCATGTTCGTGACACCGGATCGGGCGTCAACATCATGGCCAAGGTAACCTATGAGTATCTATATGGCACTATGCCTTTGAGCCTACCTATGCACAAAATGCAGATGGCGATCGTACATTCCGCTTCGTCGAAGGAGAAGTGAAGGATGTCCTCATCCGATAGATGACCACTATGTCCCTACCGACTTCCTAGTCGTTGACATGGGAGATGACTACGATCCTCCAATCATCCTAGGAAGACCATTCCTGAACACCACCAAAACTATCATTTATATTGGGACAGAGAGATCCATTTCCACTTTCCCACCGAGAAGGTACGCCGCTACTTCAACAATAATTATATAATCACCGAGGAGCCCAAGAAGAACGAACAAGGAGAAGGCAGCGTACCTGTCGCCGTAACAAGAAGAACATCACTACGTATGGATGGGTCCGACTATGAGGGAGAAGTGTCTAGATATGAAGATCGATACCCAGAAGAGAAGAACATTGTAGAAGAACCCGAAGAGGTGCTACCAGAAGAAAACCAAGTGCCCCAAGAAGCTTCTTCCTCAAGGTCATCCTCTCCAACAAAGAAGGTGTGGAAGGTAAAAGTAAAATCAGAATCAATTCCAACACACAAGGCGACATCATCTGAGGCACCAGCCGATGCGCCCTTGAAAAATGAGCGAACATGACAAGTCCTGTTCGGAGGACTTAAAACCACCGAACGCCGCGCCAAGAGGTAACTTGGTATTTATCAGCATTACTTTTCAGCATTATATTTTTACCTTAGCATAGTTAATTCCCTACTTGCATCTTAGTTGCATCTTTACTCTTTTTATCTTTGCATTAGAAAAGAAAATAAAGATGTTGTGCATTTGCATCTAGAAAAACTTTAAGCCCCATGTGGATAATCATTCACCGTGGTGGCACAAAAATAATTTCTCAAAGATATTTATCTTTCTCTCGTCTCGCATTCCTTAAATAATAAAAAGATAAAAATATTTCTTGTGATCATGTTAGAATGAGTTTTAAGTTAAGAAAGTTCTAGACAACCAAGGCCTAGAGGTTTTCATCACTAACGCTTAATCAGTTCCACAAGCTTTGTTGTCTATTTGAGCTTCACAGAACATTAAGGATCAAGAAGAGCTAACAAGCGAGAAGGACATCCAAATTCCCCTGTCGAGTGCTGTCCGTGACACTTGAATGCCGTCTCCAACAAAGAACCATCTACAACACTCCTGGAGGACTAGAACGTCTTCAAGGCCTCGTCGCCAACATCGCCCGAGACTATGTCAACATCCAGCCTTGGGGGAGAGCATCCCCCGTGTACCAAGCTAAGTGTTTCCAACTTATCTCGTTTATGCTTTATTAAAGTATGCTTTGTTAAAACAACTAAAAAGATGCATAACCATAGAAACCCGTAAAGATTTCTTTATTATCTTTTCTACTTTTGGAGAGCTCTTGCAACTGCCTTTAAAAGTGATCCCTAGAATAAACTCTACATGGAGATGATGAATAGTTGCTCGCCGTAATTCCTTTCAAGTACCTAGTTTTCAACCTTGCACTCTCCCCGAGTTTTGGACACAACCGTTTAGATTTGAGATTTGCTCAACCTGAAATTTGTGGGTAGCGAACACTTGATCTAAGCCTAGGTGGTTGACGGGTATGATATGGGAAGGTTTTGAGCCGTCATCATCTTGTTCCTAGAGATACTAGAGTTCGAGAATTTATCTCGTGAAAATATTAAATTCCCGCATGATGAGTTCCTTTATGATGAGAGTTCAAATTCCTACCACAAACATATATTCATGCTTACTAGATTAGGAAAACCCATCTCGTTTATATAGATCACACCGTAGCTTGAGTGTAGATTTTATAGGCATTGAGTGTGGTTATGCTTTGTGGACCCATAAGGAATTAGTCATGCGCTTAAAGTCAATACTATGTGCTCTCCATCCATTGATCTATGCTACTTCGTCCCTCGAAGCATGCACCCATTTTATAAATGTTACATTCATTCTCCGTGTTACTTCGTTCCTAGAAGTACCACCCACATATAGATCCATATCCACCACATATCGTGCTATCTCTACCCTGGAGATACGCACTTATGCTGCTCCTATCCTAGGAGTACGCATTCCCCACATACTGTGCTGTCTCTACCCTAGAGATACACACCTATGCTGCTCCTACACTGGGAGTACGCATCCATCCATCCATCCACATATACATACGTCATTCATTTCACTTCATCCAGAAAGGTTCTACTCCTATCCTGGGAGTGAACATCTAGACACAATCATCGCCGTTCCATTTGCCTACATAAAAGCTCTAGTTATTATCATTTCAAGTTATATGAATCCCCGTTGCTAAAGTTCGTTTTCAGAGGATTGGTTGCTCTAAAAAAAAGAGAAAAAAAAGAGAGAAAGAGTAGCCAAGTCCTTTCATTCAAGAAGTTTCAAAATAAAGGGAGTCATGTTATCTTCAAAGGAGCAAGTGTAGAAGTAGATGTTCACCAGTTGAGTACCCCTCATAATCATTTTCTTATCATCATCATCCTATCATCATCTCATCCATTTCATTTCCTCATTCACATGCACATATGACTTTATTATTATTTTAGTTCCTATGGGATCCATGTCTTAACTGTGCAATATATGCAAGTGAGTTTGAGTGTCTCCCCACCTATGAGCTCCACATAAGCCTATTAGAAAGTAGGGTGAGAGAGAGAAGGCACTTTTCACTATGCCTTAGTTCCACAAATACCACATATTCTGAGAGAAAAGAGAAGGCATACACTACTCATGCCTTAGAAAGGATCCAGAAATACCACAATTGAGAGACCTGAAAGGTTCATACAAGGAACTCGAGTTTTATTTCAAAACTTTGCAAAAACTTCGGATAATAGTTGATCAAAGAGCGAGAAACATGGCGCTTGACTTGACCGTTCTATCTTTCAACTACTCAAGATCCAAGAGACGGTTACAAGCCCCATGGTGAAGGGTAATATGAGTGAGTTTTGATCGTAATAGTTCACTCTAATCCGGAGGAGAGTTCTTGTTTGAACGCATGTGTACTTGTGAGGAGTGAAAGCATTGTAGCAACTCCCGATCCATCATCAGTCTATCTTTGCTCAGTGGACGAGCAAAAGGTAAGCTTGGGGAGTTTGTTGACTAGGCCGTTAAGTATCAATTTTATACCGTCAACGCAAAGAAGAGAAAGGGCTAATATGAGTTCACCCGTTAGATATAGGGGTTACACCGACAGCAATTCCACGAGTTTTGGTGATTGTCTATTTCTCAGGGGTTATCGTAAAGAGAACCAAAGGAGGCCCACATGTCATGATTACATAGAGATAAAGACCGAACGGGTAAAATTGTATAATCTAGAAGACTCCAGTAAGGCGACCCCCGAAGGCCGGGCCCCACTCGGCAGGCGTGGCGAGCCGCCGACTAGGGGGAGTCGGGCCGACTCCCCACCTCAACCAATCGTGCTGAGTCCGGATCCCGCCTCCACCGCCTTTGAGGATGAATAATTATCGTCCATTTAGGTCGGTTTGATCCGAGGGCCGTGGTTCATCCTAGGGGCTATATATTCGAGCCCCCGGCCCCCGGGTGAAACGCTAATTCATTCAAGAGTTCATTCTCTCATCGAATTCGTAGAAGCCGAGCCACCATCTCAATTAGAGCTCCATAGTTTAGTAGCATAGCTACATAGGAATAGATCTAGAGGGAATCAAGCCTAGCTTGGAGTCCTGGATCTGTCGAGTTCTTGGTAATTCCCCTCTACATTCTTGTAATATTCATCATTGTTCGTGATACTATGAGTAGTACTTTATTCTATTCTATTATATCGACTTGACTTTGCTCTATTTGATTATGTTCTCAATTATATCGTTCTTAGTTTACTTTGATTATATGTTTAGCATAGTTGGACTAGAATTATGTTTATGCATAGGATCGTATAGCGCTTGCTCATTAGGCCAATGGGTGAGTGATAGATATTGTGTGGGCATGGTGCCTATACCGTATTTATCTGCGATTGCACCCTATATTCGTGACAGTCCTGTTGAGTCCTTTGTAGCCCTTCTCCCGAGTATAGGTCTAGCAGAACAAACCTATTACATTGAAGTCATTGCTATGTCTCTTGTCTTCTCTGGTAATATCACTATGCATAGATGTAACCTTTTCCCGCCATGATTGCTAGATGTTCTTGCACTAATCATTGTATGCTTTGACTTTATAGTTAGAATAACATAGGATTATACCCTAGATCGTCCTAGTCCATGCTAGTGTTATAAGCTTAGAGTGCTAAGTTGAGATGGCTTATTACTATTATTTTATGTGGCTAATTGCTCTCATTTATCTTATGTCATTTATCATTCATTCTTATATTTTATGTGACACTTACCCCGTATGAGATGATAGATACGTACAAGGTTAAGCTCTCCATTATCGCATGTGCATTGCTCATCACTCATTATCCAAAGGCATTCCCTTCCCAAAGGTAAAAATATAAATAACGATACCCGGATTACTCCCGGTTAAAATGCTACGATGATATATTCTCGTGCGCTTGCGAACCTTCTTTATTTCATTGCACTTAATAGACATCAACAAGCATTTTTGGCGCGTTGTCGGGGATAGACTTCCATTCTATCTTTTGGTGATTGCGTTAGAAATGTCAACAATCAACAACAATTTCACTAAGACAACTTCTAGCATTGTCCAAAAACTTGAAATACATAGCAAATTTGGATCTTGGAAACAATAAGTTTTCTGGAATGATTCCTCTGTAGATACATGAGACAATTCTTTGTTGCGGATTCTCGGCCTGTGATCAAATTTATTTAATGGAAATATTCCTTGGCAACTTTCACGGCTCTCCTGTCTCCATTGATGTAATTGAAAACAATTTTACATGTTCAATACCCAAAACATTGGCTCAATACCAAAAACATTAGCTAACTTATCTTCAATGTGGAAGCAATCCATCACGAAGCAAGAAAGCATCAACACTAGGTTCCACACACACACACACACACATAGATAGATAGATAGATAGATAGATAGATAGATAGATAGATAGATAGATAGATAGATATAGGACAGGTTTTCTGTACTTAAGAGTATGTACTCCTATCTCTATATCTCTAGATTTAGGGTGTATATGACCGAACGAAGTGTATATACACGAAGTATATGGTCATACTAGAGTACCCAGGGTGTTATATATGTGAAGTATGCATGCATACATTGGGTATATGGTCATACATATTTTATATAGTACAAGAGTGGCATTTTAGTAATATATCAAAAAATATATGTTTCTTTGAAATTTTTTAGCGTAGAAAGACATGGAGTATCTTAAAATGAGTATATAAACATACTCAAACCGATAAACAAGTATTGACACATACCTAGTATGGTTTTTTAGAGATGGGAGTACATACTCGTAAGAGTATAATGGAATTTCCCTCTCTATATATATATATATTGTCGGCCCCTAATTTTTAGGGTCCATCGTGCATCTTATATCACTCCCGGATCGAGGTGATACGCACAATTGTGACAAGATTGATATCAAAAACCATACTTTTATTAATCTAGGGAAAACACATTACAAAGGTTCATATGTGTTTACATAGCTTGGGTCATTGGCCTTACAACAAACATCAAAGTTTCAACATCAAAGTTTCTACTACAGCGGTCCTATGATGTTGTGGTTCCATTCCTACAGGCAACTTGGAGTGCGGACGCAACCCTAGCCTTATGCGTAACTCTACATCCTCGTCGTGGTAGTCTTCGAGTAGCTCCTTCGTGTGGTCGTACGGCTCCATCTTTAGGTAGAATCCAGTTGTCCTATCCTTGCGTATTCCTCAGTAGCTCCATCCTCGTGTGCTCTCTTGTAGCTTCACTCCTAAAAACATAAAATAGAGGGGGTTGAGTACATAAAGTACTCAGCAAGCCCTAATTTTGGGTGGAAGGAGGTGGATGGAAAGGCTATATGTGTAGGTGGTTAGTGGTATAAGCGGAGGTAAAGGTAGTATGGTAAAGTAATTATAAAGGTAGGTTGGGCCCTGGCAGGGTATTACCATCCTCACCAGTTCCCGGATTAGTTATAGGTTACCAAACTATAAATACATCTTACCAGTAAAGGTAGGTTGGGCCCTGGCAGGGTATTACCATCCTCACCGCTTCTGGATTAGTTATAGGTTACCAAACTATAAATACATCTTACCAGATTATCACATTGGTGGAAGTCTAATCATTTGGGACCTCATCCCAATGGTTGCCCATTCCAAGGACGTGGCTATTCGAATAGATTCAATGAAGCTCGCAGAGGTGTACAAATTTTCCCACATGATAGGCACAGCTTCCTAACCATGCGCAATTGGTAGAAACAGCCTAACGAGACCTCGTACCCGAGAGGCGCTACCTTAGATTTCCATATAATTCCACCACGAACTACTCGTGGATCGGAACCCACAAGCATCGGATGACCACACAAAGATCCCCAAATATCAAGTGGTTGGATGATCACGTAGCATCCAGAATAAATAAAAGGTGCTCGCACACGGCACAACAAATAGTTTTACATGGAAGATCACATAGCAACCATGCCGATCGACCACGGTAGATCACACAAACAGCCGTGTCCTCTCTAGTTAGTCCGTTGCCACTCCGGCCTCCTAGCGGAAATTATACTTCTATCTAACGGGGTGCGAGATCAAGTCTACCCATATAGACATGTGGCTGTACGAAATTCGACTAGGCGAGATGGCAAATGAACCGGTCCTTATGCGACCAAGGCGAGTATCTCCCAACAGAACCCTCACCGAGCGAACCTCGCCAAGGTAATCCATACCACATGAATTACCCCTCACTCGCCTCATGTCGGGTTAGTCCAATTTTACCAACTTAAGTTTCATAGTTATTATCCTCAAGTTCATAATACTCATATCACAATAAGGTAACCAATCACATATATCATAAACAATTCTCATAATTTATCGTAACACAATATTAATTCATGAATGAGGATTCAAATAATATATTTAGATTGATAGTTGGTAGGGTTTGAGTATGGTGGGTTGATGGTGGAGGCTAGCAAAATGTAGAGGTGGTAGAAGGGAAGTAAATAAAGGAATGATAATGTAGGGAAGAGGTGGGAATTAGGACTTGCCTATATTCGATGACGAGCACATCCGAGGTTCCGATTCCGATGCTTCGGCTCCTTCGTCCTTGTGTAGCAGTGCTTCGTGGTCCTTCGGGTTCGCCACGTCTTTTGTCCTACGCTTGCCTAGCGTCGATAAACAAGAACGCAGAAACAAGATAATAACCAACAGAGCATGTAAAAGCAAGCATATGCAAGCAATCATTCCTAAACGGATTGGTCCTACTAGGTGATGGGTGGTTATCTATGGGCATCATTACTACATCAATCTGACGTATGAAAAGATTGGAGACATTTCATTCAACAAGGTGGCTCCTACGGGCTGGTTAGGTATGCGTATCCGAATATATACACATACTAGGCTTAGCGACATGCACACATATGCATGTGTATATGCCTAAGGTTAGTTGGTTAAAGATTGTAAAGTTAGCCGTACACAGGTATCCAGATATTGGGTCTCACTTTTGTATGTTTATGCATTCTATTTATTTTAGGGGATTGAGTGTGGAACTATCCGGATACGTGCATGGAACATGCACCTACACGAATATTCCAACTTCCTACTGAGGTGATTGTCCCTTAACTAGCGCGACTACTATTTACTATAAAAGAAAGGAAGAAACAAACATATCTAGAATTTAAATGGGCACCTTTTATTATGTTTAGGGTCATGATTAATTATGGTTTTATTTAACGTACGTTATGGTTCAAGAATTATATTTAACTCGAGTTAAAAGGAAGGAGATATGAACTATTTAAATCTATCGACTAAATTACCACTTAAAACTAACATGCAAACTATTTCTATAAATTGCATTTAATTTAAATGAGTGGAATCTGTCTAAATATGATCTAGGATGAATCTAGTTTATTTAGGAAGTTTCTGGGAATTTTTCTGGTATTAATAGGCTCACCTTTTAGTTTCCTGCGTACGTTTCCAGGTGCACCTAGCATTTAGCTAACGGCTGACGCGCGGGTCCAGTTATCGATCGAGCGGACCTCTACTGCTCCCGTGGGCTTAAACACCGATCTGGTGAACCGGCTTTCCTCTTCTTTGTATTTCACGTGAACCAAGCTCAGCTCACTAGGTAAAAGAGGAGGGTGGGTCCGTGGTGGCCTGAAGTGGTGTGACGTCATGCCTCCCTTGGCCTTGCTACGTGGCCGAGTGGCCTCAAGGCCTGGCGTCGGATGCTCTGTCTCGGTCCGTCCTCTATCCTCATCCATTTCCCATTGCCGCAAAACGCAGCTCGAGAGAGAACGAGACCGAGGGAGACAAAGAGCGAGAGGGTAGGGAGAGTGAGCATCACTACGTCGGCCAGCGGCGGCCTCTTCTCCAGCGAGATGTTGAGCGGTGCGCTACTCAGCGAGGAAAGAGGAAGGAAGATGGAAAGTAGAGGAACACGAGGAGAAGAAGGGCAGGGCTGCTCGTCGCGTTTGGTTCCGCGCGGCGGAGGCAGAGGCGTCATGCCTCTCTCGTTGCAGGCCTCAGCGTCGGTGGTTCCAAGCTCGGGCTTGACGAGGCTGGTCGAGGCTCCAGTGGCGGGCGTCATGGGCGCTCCACTCCGGCGCAGTGGCCGGCGCGTGTGACTCCAAGGCGGAGAGCTCGGCAGCGACTCCAGCCATTCCTATGACTCCTTCGCGTGCTTGGCTCGGAGGATGACGAGCTCAGTGGCCTCGCCGGCCTTTTATAGGCGCGGGCAGCGGCGGCCCAGAGAAAATATCTCTGGCGTGGGTTGGCGCACAGGAGGTCAGCGAGGAGCAGTAGGGCGGTGCTGCACAGGACGTCAACGGTTGCCGGAAAATAACTCCGTGGTGGCGTGCGCGAGGAGGAAGACGACTTCTGTGGCGCCTACGCGGGGACGACGCGGTGTCCATGCTGCGGCGTCGCGGCTTCGTCCTGGGCCAATGTTGGCTTCGTCGGTTTGGGCCAAGCCGAGGAAGCTGTTGCTGCGGTGGGCAGCACGTGAAGGGGAGAGGGCTACAGCCAATCGTGCACAGGAAACGATTTCTATTCCCAGAGATGCAATGTAGTGTATAGATATGTATATGCGACTGGTGCATGTACGTATATATGATGTATGCATGCATGATGAAGAGGTGTATACAAGGTATATAGGTCTATGTCATGTATATATATATGTATGAGTAGACAATGTAAATAAAAGCTAGGTATTATGACAAGGTATATATAACAATGGCATAAATATAAATGGAATGGCATATCTATATACTACTAAGGTAAAGGGATATATATTCTACTAAATCAAAATACGTATCATGTATATGTACACATAGAGAGACTAAATGTAACTAATATTACGAATCTATCGACTATCAATGTGGTGGCCATTATGATTCTTACAAAATACTGCTCATATCTATGATGCATTGTCTACCACTATAATATGAAAGAAATAATTCAAGAAGGCAATTAATTAAAAGAAGTTATTTTGGTGCCGCAAATAAATTCCAGAAGAGCAATCAAGCAAACCAGCAGGCATTCAAACAACCATGCAAGCAAAGCAGTTATCCTAAATCTACATGATGGATTTTGATGCAAAAGTTTTGGAAAACCTTTTATTGTGAAAGTGGTTTTGCGAAAAATAAATACCTAAGTTTTAATTTGTTGCAAAGTTTTAAAAGTTCAAATATTTAGTGATTTTTAATGAGATGCAAAAACACGGGTGTTACAGATCTTCCCCACTTAGAAGAATCTCGTCCTCGAGATTCCAGGAATTAGAGAGAGAAACCTAGAGAGAGAGATCTAGAGAGGGGGATTTCTGCTGCCTTACTGTACTGCCCTCCAGACAGTTCGCCATTTCTTTTTCTTAAATCATCTTCTAACTGTTTGGTCTTCAGAGACCTCCAAATCTTCTTCGGGGACTACCCACTTAGAAGATTTGATCTTCTTGCATTCTTCCAGCTGCAACATCTTGGTCTTCTAGTGTCTTCATTGTACGTATAACGCCCTTTATTCTGAGTTGTGGAGATCTTGTCATTATGTATATTGCCCTAGATATGTTGACAATCTAGCTTCTTGCAAATACCCCTTTTTGTTATTTTGTTCAGCTTTAACCATTCCAGGTTTGTGGTGCCAGTGCTTTGATTGGCTTCTTTTCGAGCAACAGTCACAATGTTCTTGGGATTTCATTTCTCATCTTGAAATTTGCATCATCTCTGCCATTTTATTAGGCTACGCCTGTCTAGTCGTGTTCTCTTCCTTCCATATGGTTCCAATCTACCCCACTTAGAAGATTTAACCTAAAATCTTCTATTTTATTATCCGGGCTTTAATCTCTAGATCCAATTATTTTCCTATAGAGTATTCTTGGGATTTTGTGATCGCCCATACTTTATCTTTGCTAGTTTTATCTTGCGCCTTTGTTCTTGTTAACATATGCCATGGGATCACAAGCCAAACACACAGATTTTTGATTGCCAAGGGGGTTACAATGATAGAGGAGAGGGAGATGCTATCTATGAGTACATCTCCCTAGGGGTACTAGTCTACGTCGGACAGCTGAGGCTTCATTCCGGCGGGTTCCGTGGTCTTCGATGGTGCCGAAGGTGGGATCTCGCTTCTTCCCTTGGCGGGGTTGGCCGATGGGAGAATGGGTTCGGCGTCGGTCTCCGGACGAGGGTGGTGGCCGGGTGGCGCAAAGACAGGTCGATCCGTCTCTCTCCGGAGGGTGGATGGGTTCTCCTTCGAGGATCACGGTTCGTTCCGTGCATGGCGAACATCCCGCGCCTAGGCTCCGGTGATGAGGAAGGCGCGCTTCAACTCTTCGGCATGCCGGTCAACGATGGTCTTCGTGTACTCGGCGATGGTGGTCTCGCGACTTTCTCGGCAGGCGGCTCGGGCTTGAACTTGGGCGTACCACACATAGAGTGTACGGGTGTGGAGCTCGGCTTCTTCGGCTCGGCGGATCCGGGTCCTCAATGCGTGGCTTGACGGCCGTACGCTCGTCAAGAGCGAGCAGTAGTCGACTGTGCTTCGTCGTGGGTCGGCTTGACCTTGGTAGGGCCTCCAGAAGAGCGATCCAGAACGGATCGTTCTTCTTTCGGGTGGAAAGAACTTCATGGGCACGAGGTTGATGGGTCCTTGATAGAGCTTGCGAGGCGGCGTAGAGCTTTGCGGGCGATGGCTTGGTAGGTGTCGGTGAAGCGAAACCGATGGCGGTGGTACTCCATTCTTCGGTGACGACATTGGGGTAGTCTTTGCTCGGGTCGATGTAGACGGTGACTTCACAGCGCTCAGAGCCATGTTCTTCATACTCGCGGCCTTCATACTCAGGGCGATCTCGGATGCCTAATCTTCGCATGATGGTGAAGAAAGGTGGAGGGGCTCTTCTTTTATAGAAGGTCGAGGGTGAGTCTTCCTCAGGACGCTTTGACTGGCCTTGAGGTGTGCGGAGTAAGGAACGGAGTGAGGTGGGTTCCACTACATAGTGATATATCTGTGGTGGGTGGTGTAGTTTTGACGACTGTGCGCGGTCTTTGGTGGCCCGTGGCGCACCGTGGCTTCCGATAACGAGGCGGCTAGGGCCCGTTGTACCGACTTCACCATTTCTTTTAAATTTGCATCCAAGCTTCTTAAAATAATACGGCACCAATTTATTATGGGGATTTTATTTCATCATTCCCATTTCACCATTTATCTCATGGCCTCTCATAAGGAATCGAGCGAGTTACAAGAAAGAGTAGGATTAGGGATGCTATCGCATGATAATCTCGACGGTGAATCTTGAAATCGACTAACTCATCTCCAAATAAGGTCATCTTGAGGGGCTTCACTTCTGGTCGACGGGATACTTTTCTTCTTGATATTTTCTTCAACAATCTCCGGCTAGTGGCAACTTTCTCGGGCTTCTTCTATTGTATCGACTTGAGCCGGGCGTTTAGGCGGGTGATTAGTGTTGAGTGTTGATGCGAACGGGCAGCTCGGGTGTCTTTCATAGGCGATCAACAGCGAGGTCAGGGCGTCGGGGCGTGTGCGCGTGATTACCGGTGGCATCGGTTGCTGGGGTCATCTTCATCGTGTGGGAATAGTAGCACTAGGGTTGAACGGCGGGGGGTCGCTGTTCGATGGTCGTGGCGGCACGGGGTCTTGGGTGGCGAGGACGGGACAGCGTGCGCGACGGCGACGGCCGTGCGCTGACGCTCGAGGGGGACAAGAATGGCAGAGAAAAAGAGAGGGAAAGGGGAGAGTGACAGCCACGACGGCGTGCGCGGCTTTGGTAGACGCTTGTCGCGTAGCGCTTGTCGTCGGGAGTTTCTTCTTTTTTTTGTTTTTTTAAACAGTCTCCCGATTGTCTCGATATTTTCTTTTGCTCCAAGAAGGGGTGAGAGAGAAAAGCACGAGGGGAGAAAAGGAGATCTAAAGCATGGGGTGAGAAAAGAGAGGAGGCCTAAAGGGGGTGATCAGAACTAAAACAAGCAAGAAAACAGGCAAGCAACGCTTAGTCTATTTCGCATATCTATTGTCCAAGTCACTCCATGTCTTTAGAACTAATTCCTATGTTATCTTATCTACTCGTATACTTTGAAGGAGATAAGAAGAGAGAGAAAAGCTATTTTTGAAATAGAGAGTAAGGTAAGAGCAGAATATTTAAAAATAGATTTTTAGAAAATCCTTCTTATCTAATGTCCATGCTAAGGTTCGTCCTACAGTCCAAGTACGGCTCTGATACCACTCTGTCGGCCCCTAATTTTAAGGGTCCACTATGCATCTTATATCACTCCTGGGATCAGTAGGTGATACGCACAATTGAGACAAGATTGATATCAAAAACCATACTTTTATTAATCTAGGGGAAAACACATTACAAAGGTTCATATGTGTTTACATAGCTTGGGTCATTGGCCTTACAACAAACATCAAAGTTTCTACTACAGCGGTCCTATGATGTTGTGGTTCCATTCCTACAGGCAACTTGGAGTGCGGACGCAACCCTAGCCTTATGCGTAACTCTACATCCTCGTCGTGGTAGTCTTCGAGTAGCTCCTTCGTGTGGTCGTACGGCTCTGTGGCAGAACCTCCTAAATAATATGGCCCACATGCATTTATCATTGTCTTAACAGACTTCTGATAGCAATGCATGTGTGCCATAAGACTTAAAAGGATCTCGGCTCGGGTAGATTCCCGAAACTTCCACGATTCTCCAAGCAGGATCAATCATTATAAAGTGACATTGCAAGATTACAACAGTTTATTCAAATAATATACATCGAGTAAAATAGCGGAAGGATTACAATAACATAGGTTTACAAAGCATTTGGTTCAAAACTTACAAACCATATGTTTAATTATTACAAACCATAATAGTAGTGGAGTAGCGAGATAGCTTAATTACACAACCGGTTGATGAGCTCGCCCAAGAGCCAAACACTCTACTCTTCGTCACTCTCCGCAACGATCGTCATACGCCAGGATGCGCAAAAAAACCGCTCCCCCGATGCTCACCCGCAACAAGGGTTCAACAAACCCCGAGTACGGAGTACTCAACAAGACTCGACCCGACGAAAAGAGGGGTGAAGACTAAGAAATGCAGGTCGAGGGACAAGGTAAGGCTTGCAAGAATCAAGATTTTTGCGTAAAAGCTTTTGAAAAACCAAGTTGTAAATTTAGCGGCTCTCTTGCCAAAGCTCAAGCCGATCAAACAACCTCAATTAAAACTTAACCTTTAATTAAGTAGTTACTACGATGATGAACACCGATCGAGTCTTCTTCTCCGAGAAGCACGGCGATTCGAATCCATTTATACCCAAATGGGACCTAGATCACCGATATACGGAGACTCTAACTCCGTCGCATACCAGATCACATGATATACCGGACAACAACCACAGCCATATATCAACCACAACACTCCGTGTGTGGATTTTCTAGGGTCTCGATATCACCGATTCACCAACGAACGGTCCTTAGGACATCAACAGACGGAAACACTACGAGGACTCCTTTCCCAATGCAAGTTAGCCGTCCGGACTCAAATTAATTACTAACAAAGTGATTCCAACAATAAAAGCCATTCTCATCTTTTTCATTCTTGAACAATTGAAAACATAACTAAATAAGCGTGGCTAAGCAATTTTACGCACTTTCTTAAACAAACAATGAGGAATACCGAAATAAGATAGGTAATGCATTTGGTAGGTTTCACTCAACTCCTAGCCTTTAATGCAACAACTCAATTCGAGATAAAAACTTTATAAAATCAAGGTAAAGGGTTAATGCATCTCGGGGCTTGCCTTGGTATTCGGGTAGACGATCCGAGCTTCGGATCAACTCCGGCTCCGGGTCCTGTCTTCCTTAATCTCTCTTTGGCAACGTTAACTCTCCGTTAACGAAAGCTACTCGATAACATAACATGATACTATATGATGAAATGATAAATATGATGCTTGAAGAATGAATAAATCAATCAATAATTTGAGTACAACTTTCCTTCACGAAAACGTCGCAACTAACGAATCTATCTAATAAAATAAATAAGTAGAAATAAATAACAAAACAAAATTTGTCAAAACAATTCTAAAAATTAAACTTAAACTCCTCAGACCCTAAGAAGGCTATAAAATAATTTTCATGATTTTTGGAATAATAAATAAATAACTAAAAATCAAGGAAGACTCATTTTCTAATTAAAAAGGATAATTTTTGAACATAGCAAAACTACTCAAAATAATTATTTGAAATTTTTCCTATACAGAGGATACTCCAAAGGGTTTTCACAAAAATTTTCAGAATTTTTGGAGCTATAAATATTTTTCTATAATTTTTGAAATATCAGCACAAAATCTGCTTTTAAAAGAAAAAGAAAAGCTTTTATAAAAAGGAAAAGACTACCGGGCCGACCGACCCGGCCGGCCCAACTCGGCCACTCGCGGGGAGCAAGCCGGCCCGGCGACGTGAGCAGACCGGCCCAAGAGCCAAGCAGCCGCCCACTCGGCCGGTAGAGGCCCGGCGTGGCTATTTTGCGTAAAACCCCTTGATGTTTTACTAAATTGCCAACCGATCCATGACACTATTCTATGAGTCTTGCGTTTTTGCACCAAGGTCCCTAGGCTCCTTCTAATTCTCGGAACATGGTCCTCGCGAGGCGTAACAAGAACCCGGCGGCCGCTCGGCCGCCGGCGCGCGAGGTCCCTGGATGCCGCGGCATCTACACCTCGGATGACACGGCGCACTCACCGGGGTGGTTAACGGGCGGCGGACGTAGCGACGCAAACATCTAGGCGACGGCGGCGGAGCACGCGCGACGGCGACTCGACGGGGAGCTCACCGGAGCGACTCCAACCGACGCTAGCACAAGCAACGGCGCGGCACAACAAATAAGCGAACGCACCTAGCCTACCAATTGACCCCAGCGAAGCCCGGGAATGACGACGGCAAGGCTCGGTGCTCATGGACGAACACGGAGCGACGGCGGCGACTACGACGTTCCGCCGCGACAAGGCAGCCCTGCCTAATTGACAACACCAAAGACAAGCAAGAGGTCAAGGCGACCCGATGCGCATGCTAATGAGGAGAAAAAGGTGACGGAGCATGGTTCTCACCGCGAGCGGATGACGGCGGCGTGCTCCGGGGCGTGAACCGGCGGCGAGGTTCGCGTCACAGCGATTTCTGTGCACCAACATGGAAACCAACGAGCGCATCAAATAGAGGACATCAAGGCGATCTCGGCAACAAGAGGAATTGAGAAAATGATCATTGGTTAAGGCGTACGACGATGGCGAAGGGGGCGGGTAAAGATCGACACCCTGGCCGCGAAGAAGACGACGGCGTGGAGGTGTTAGGGGCGTCAAGGACTTGCACCGATTAGCTCAAATGAACCGCAAGAGCAAGGCGACGCCGCGGCAAAACAAGACGGCGAGAGGTGGAACTACGACGATGAATTTTGGCGAGGAGTGGAGCTCGGTCGGCGGCAATGGCGGACGGAGGAAAGAAGAGAAGAAGATAGCGACGGCTTCACTATTTAAAGACCATGACGACGAGACGACGGGCCGACACGTCGAAGCGGAGCGCCTTCGAGCCGTCGGCGCGCCGGAGGGCGGCGCGGCATGGCGGGATGGGCGCCGGCGGCCACCTCGACGGATGAACAGGAGGAGAGAAAGAGAGAGTGACGGGCGACATCGTAGAAGGAGACAGCTCTAAAGATTTGAAAATATCTCAAATTTTAAATAGAATCTGGGAAAATGCCAAAAATAAAGCCCCTTGATTTTTCATAAGCTACAACTTTGTCAAAAGGAGTATTTTCAAATTCTAAACAAAAATTGAATTTGAAACCAAATTTGAAAAAGGGACAAAACCCTAGAATCTAATTTTTGCAATTACTTTTAATTTTTCAACTAAACCCGAAAATCTCCAAAAATATGAAATACTCAACTTTTCAAACTGAACATTTTCTCTATAAACAACTTTTCAAGATTTTGCATAGTTTTTGAAATCCAGCTTTAAAAACCAAAAGGGGACAATTGTCTAAAGTCAGTATTTTCAAATTTATTTGAAATTCTTTTGGAAACTTGAAAAACTTTGAATAGCAAACTTGTTTCTCTCATCAAGATGCTCAATAAAGCTTTTTGGACCAACCCCTAATTCTTCACGGATTTTGAACTACCGAAAAGGGGGTAAAACGGGTTTTCGATAACTCGAGGTTTGCACAAGAGCACAATCAACCTATTAATTTAAACTCGTTTTAGTTGATGCACATCAAAGTGAGTCTAATCATGAATGCTTTGCAATGCATTATGATGACATGGCATGTTTTAGTTAATTAAACACCGAGGTGTTACGGTCTTCCCCTTAAAGAAATCTCGCCCGAGATTTAAAACCTTGGGTTGAGTAATGGAAAAGGAAATGTGTCAAGAAAACACACTTCAACTAAGGACATAAGGAAAAGGGTTTTACCTCTCACACTAGATTAGTTACAACTCATAGAGGGAATTATAACTTAGATAGAAGCATAGAACTCCGGAAAATGTTCTGACGATATTCCTCGGACTCCCAAGTAGCCTCTTCTTCCGAATGACGATCCCATTGTATCTTGTACCACTTAATTGTTTTGCTTCGGGTGACACGATCTTTCCGATCTAGAACCCCGACAGATACTCGAATAAGTAAGATCGCTCAAGTTCAATCCCTTCAACATTAACAATTTTGTTAGGTGGTCGAAGGCATTTCTTGAGTTGTGACATATGGAACACATTGTGCACGGCCGACAACCTGCTCGTGCAACCTCAAACGGTATGCTACCTTCCCACATTGTGCTAAAACTTGAAATGGACCAATGTAACGAGGTGCTAATTTGCCTTTAACTCCAAAGCGACTAACTCCCTTCATAGGTGATACTTTCGATACACAAAATCTCCCTTAGCAAACACTAGAGGTCGACGCCTCTTATCGATAACTCTTTTGACGAGATTGAGCAATCTTTATATTTTGTTGCATCTCGTTTAACTTTTTCTTCAGCTTTTACGAGATCAACTCCGAAGAACCTTCGTTCCCCGGCTCGATACCGCAAATGTGGGTAACCTCCTAAATAATATGGCCCACATGCATTTATCATTGTCTTAACAGACTTCGATAGCAATGCATGTGTGCCATAAGACTTAAAAAGGATCTGTCGGTAGATTCCCGAAACTTCCACGATTCTCCAAGCGGATCAATCATTATAAAGAGACATTGCGTATTACAACAGCTTTATTCAAATAATATACATCGAGTAAAATAGCGGAAGGATTACAATAACATAGGTTTACAAAGCATTTGGTTCAAAACTTACAAACCATATGTTTAATTATTACAAACCATAATAGTAGTGGAGTAGCAAGTAGATAGCTTAATTACACAACCAGCTGATGAGCTCGCCCAAGAGCCAAACACTCTACTCTTCGTCACTCTCCGCAACGATCATACATGCGGATGCAAAGGTAAAACTGCCCCGATGCTCACCCGCAACAAGGGTTCAACAAACCCCGAGTACGGGAGTACTCAACAAGACCGACCCGACGAAAAGAGGGGTGAAGACTAAGAAATGCAGTCGAGGACAAGGTAAGGCTTGCAAGAATCAAGATTTTTGCAGAAAAGCTTTTGAAAACCAAGTTGTAAATTTAGCAGCTCTCTTGCCAAAGCTCAAGCTGATCAAACAACCTCAATTAAAACTTAACCTTTAATTAAGTAGTTACTACGATGATGAACACCGATCGAGTCTTCTTCTCCGAGAAGCACGGCGATTCGAATCCATTTATACCCAAACTGGACCTAGATCACCGATATACCGAGACTCTAACTCCGCTGCATACCAGATCACATGATATACCGGACAACAACCACAGCCATATATCAACCACAACACTCCGTGTGTGGATTTTCTAGGGTCTCGATATCACCGATTCACCAACGAACGGTCCTTAGGACATCACCGTACGGAAACACTACGAGGACTCCTTTCCCAATGCAAGTTAGCCGTCCGGACTCAAATTAATTACTAACAAAGTGATTCCAACAATAAAAGCCATTCTCATCTTTTTCATTCTTGAACAATTGAAAACATAACTAAATAAGCGGGCTAAGCAATTTTACGCACTTTCTTAAACAGGTAATGAGGAATACCTGAAATAAGATAGGTAATGCATTTGGTAGGTTTCACTCAACTCCTAGCCTTTAATGCAACAACTCAATTCGAGATAAAAACTTTATAAAATCAAGGTAAAGGGTTAATGCATCCGGGCTTGCCTTGGTATTCGGGGTAGACGATCCGAGCTTCGGATCAACTCCCGCTCCGGTCCGTTCTTCCTTAATCTCTGTTTGGCAACGTTAACTCTCCGTTAACGAAAGCTACTCGATAACATAACATGATACTATATGATGAAATGATAAATATGATGCTTGAAGAATGAATAAATCAATCAATAACTTGAGTACAACTTTCCTTCACGAAAACGTCGCAACTAACGAATCTATTTAATAAAATAAATAAGTAGAAATAAATAACAAAACAAAATTTATCAAAACAATTCCAAAAATTAAACTTAAACTCCTCAGACCCTAAGAAGGCTATAAAATAATTTTCATGATTTTTGGAATAATAAATAAATAACTAAAAATCAAGGAAGACTCATTTTCCAATTAAAAATGATAATTTTTGAACATAGCAAAACTACTCAAAATAATTATTTGAAATTTTTCCTATACAGAGGATACTCCAAAGGGTTTTCACAAAAATTTTCAGAATTTTTGGAGCTATAAATATTTTTCTATAATTTTTGAAAGATCAAGACAAAATCTGTTTTAAAAGAAAAAGAAAAGCTTTTATAAAAAGGAAAAAGACTATCGGGCCGAATCTGACCCGGCCGGCCCAACTCGGCCACTCGCGCGGGAGCAAGCCGGCCCGGCGACGTGAGCAGACCGGCCCAAGAGCTGCTGTGCCGGCCCACTCGGCTACGGTAGAGGCACGGCGTGGCTATTTTGCGAAAAACCCTCGATGTTTTACTAAATTGCCAACCGATCCATGACACTATTCTATGAGTCTTGCGTTTTTGCACCAAGGTCCCTAGGCTCCTTCTAATTCTCGGAACATGGTCCTCGCGAGGCGTAACGAACCCGGCGGCTTGGCCGGCCGGCCTCGCCGCGGCGAGGTCCCGCGATGCCGCGGCATCTACGGCCTCGGATGACACGGCGCACTCACTGGGGTGGTTAACGGGGCGGCGGACGTAGCGACGCAAACATCTAGGCGACGGCGGCGGAGCAGCGCGACGGCGACTCGACGGGGGAGCTCACCGGAGCGACTCCAGCGACGCTAGCACAAGCAACGGCTGCGGCACAACAGCGCGAACGCACCTAGCCTACCAATTGACCCTAGCAGCAGCCGACGACGGCAAGGCTCGGGTGCCTGCGGACGAACACGGAGCGACGGCGGCGACTACGACGTTCGCCGCGCGACAAGGCAGCCCCCGCCTAATTGACAACACCAAGACAAGCAAGAGGTCAAGGCGACCCGATGCGCATGCTAATGAGGAGAAAAAGGTGACGGAGCATGGTTCTCACCGCGAGCGGGGATGACGGCGGCGTGCTCCGAGGCGTGAACCGGCGGCGAGGTCCGCGTCACGGCTACTCCTGTGCACCAAAACGGAAACCAACGAGCGCATCAAGTAGAGGACATCAAGGCGATCTCGGCAACAAGAGGAATTGAGAAAATGATCATTGGTTAAGGCGTACGACGACGGCGAAGGGGCGGCAGCACTGGACACCGGTCGCGAAGAAGACGACGGCGTGGAGGTGTTAGGGGCGTCAAGGACTTGCACTGATTAGCTCAAATGAACCGCAAGAGCAAGGCGACGCTGCTGGCAAAACAAGACGGCGAGAGGTGGAACTACGACGATGAATTTTGGCGAGGAGTGGAGCTCGGTCGGCGGCAATGGCGGACGGAGGAAAGAAGAGAAGAAGATAGCGACGGCTTCGCTATTTAAAGACCATGACGACGAGACGACGGCTGACACGTCGAAGCGGAGCGCCTTCGAGCCGCCGCTGGCGCGCGGAGGGCGGCGCGGCATGGCGGGATGGGCGCCGGTGGCCACCTCGACGGGATGAACAGGGAGGAGAGAAAGAGAGAGTGACGTCGCCGATTACTGTAGCAGTGAGACAGCTCTAAAGATTTGAAAATATCTCAAATTTTAAATAGAATCTAGGAAAATGCCAAAAATAAAGTCCCCTTGATTTTTCATAAGCTACAACTTTGTCAAAGGAGTATTTTCAAATTCTAAATAGAAAATTGAATTTGAAACCAAATTTGAAAAAGGGACAAAACCCTAGAATCTAATTTTTGCAATTACTTTTAATTTTTCAACTAAACTTGAAAATCTCCAAAAATATGAAATACTCAACTTTTCAAACTGAACATTTTCTCTATAAACAACTTTTCAAGATTTTGCATAGTTTTTGAAATCCAGTTTAAAAACCAAAAGGGGACAATTGTCGGAAAGCTGTATTTTCAAATTTATTTGAAATTCTTTTTGGAAACTTGAAAAACTTTGAATAGCAAACTTGTTGCTCTCATCAAGATGCTCAATAAAGCTTTTTGGACCAACCCCTAATTCTTCACGGATTTTGAACTACCAAAAAGGGGGTAAAACGGGGTTTTCGATAACTCGAGGTTTGCAATGAAGAGCACAATCAACCTATTAATTTAAACTCGTTTTAGTTGATGCACATCAAAGTGAGTCTAATCATGAATGCTTTGCAATGCATTATGATGACATGGCATGTTTTAGTTAATTAAACACCAGAGGTGTTACAGGCTCCATCTTTAGGTAGAATCCAGTTGTCCTATCCTTGCGTATTCCTCAGTAGCTCCATCCTCGTGTGCTCTCTTGTAGCTTCACTCCTAAAAACATAAAATAGAGGGGGTTGAGTACATAAAGTACTCAGCAAGCCCTAATTTTGGGTGGAAGGAGGTGGATGGAAAGGCTATATGTGGAGGTGGTTAGTGGTATAAGCGGAGGTAAAGGTAGTATGGTAAAGTAATTATAAAGGTAGGTTGGGCCCTGGCAGGGTATTACCATCCTCACCAGTTCCCGGATTAGTTATAGGTTACCAAACTATAAATACATCTTACCACTAAAGGTAGGTTGGGCCCTGGCAGGGTATTACCATCCTCACCAGTTCCCGGATTAGTTATAGGTTACCAAACTATAAATACATCTTACCAGATTATCACATTGGTGGAAGTCTAATCATTTGGGACCTCATCCCAGCGGTTGCCCATTCCAAGGACGTGGCTATTCGAATAGATTCAATGAAGCTCTGCAGAGGTGTACAAATTTTCCCACATGATAGGCACAGCTCCTAACCATGCGCAATTGGTAGAAACAGCCTAACGAGACCTCGTACCCGAGAGGGCGCTACCTTAGATTTCCATATAATTCCACCACGAACTACTCAGGATCGGAACCCACAAGCATCGGGATGACCACACAAAGATCCCCAAATATCAAGTGGTTGGATGATCACGTAGCATCCGTAAATAAAAGGGTGCTCGCACACGGCACAACAAATAGTTTTACATGGAAGATCACATAGCAACCATGCCGATCGACCACGGTAGATCACACAAAGCCTCGTGTCCTCTCCTCGTTAGTCCGTTGCCACTCCGGCCTCCTAGCGGAAATTATACTTCTATCTAACGGGGTGTGAGATCAAGTCTACCCATATAGACATGTGGCTGTACGAAATTCTGACTAGGCGAGATGGCAAATGAACCGGTCCTTATGCGACCAAGGCGAGTATCTCCCAACAGGAACCCTCACCAGGCGAACCTGCCAAGGTAATCCATACCACATGAATTACCCCTCACTCGCCTCATGTCAGGGTTAGTCCAATTTTACCAACTTAAGTTTCATAGTTATTATCCTCAAGTTCATAATACTCATATCACAATAAGGTAACCAATCACATATATCATAAACAATTCTCATAATTTATCATAACACAATATTAATTCATGAATGAGGATTCAAATAATATATTTAGATTGATAGTTGGTAGGGTTTGAGTATGGTGGGTTGATGGTGGAGGCTAGCAGTATATAGAGGTGGTAGAAGGGAAGTAAATAAAGGGATGAAGATGTAGTGGATAGGTGGGGATTAGGACTTGCCTCTATTCGATGACGAGCACATCCGAGGTTCTGATTCCGATGCTTCTGGCTCCTTCGTCCTTGTGTAGCAGTGCTTACGTGGTCCTTCGGGTTCTCCACGTCTCTTATCCTACGCTTGCCTAGCGTCGATAAACAAGAACGCAGAAACAAGATAATAACCAACAGAGCATGTAAAAGCAAGCATATGCAAGCAATCATTCCTAAACGGATTGGTCCTACTAGGTGATGGGTGGTTATCTATGGGCATCATTACTACATCAATCTGACGTATGAAAAGATTGGAGACATTTCATTCAACAAGGTGGCTCCTACGGGCTGGTTAGGTATGCGTATCCGAATATATACACATACTAGGCTTAGCGACATGCACACATATGCATGTGTATATGCCTAAGGTTAGTTGGTTAAAGATTGTAAAGTTAGCCGTACACAGGTATCCAGATATTGGGTCTCACTTTTGTATGTTTATGCATTCTATTTATTTTAGGGGATTGAGTGTGGAACTATCCGGATACGTGCATGGAACATGCACCTACACGAATATTCCAACTTCCTACTGAGGTGATTGTCCCTTAACTAGCGCGACTACTATTTACTATAAAAGAAAGGAAGAAACAAACATATCTAGAATTTAAATGGGCACCTTTTATTATGTTTAGGGTCATGATTAATTATGGTTTTATTTAACGTACGTTATGGTTCAAGAATTATATTTAACTCAGAGTTAAAAGGAAGGAGATATGAACTATTTAAATCTATCGACTAAATTACCACTTAAAACTAACATGCAAACTATTTCTATAAATTGCATTTAATTTAAATGAGTGGAATCTGTCTAAATATGATCTAGGATGAATCTAGTTTATTTAGGAAGTTTCTGGGAATTTTTCTGGTATTAATAGGCTCACCTTTTTAGTTTCCTGCGTACGTTTCCAGGTGCACCTAGCATTTAGCTAACGGCTGACGCGCGGGTCCAGTTATCAGTCGAGCGGACCTCTACTGCTCCCGTGGGCTTAAACACCGATCCGTGAACCGGCTTTCCTCTTCTTTGTATTTCACGTGAACCAAGCTCGGCTCACTAGGTAAAAGAGGAGGGTGGGTCCGTGGTGGCCTGAAGTGGTGTGACGTCATGCCTCCCTTGGCCTTGCTACGTGGCCGAGTGGCCTCAAGGCCTGGCGTCGGATGCTCTGTCTCGGTCCGTCCTCTATCCTCATCCATTTCCCATTGCCGCAAAACGAGCTCGAGAGAGAACGAGACCGAGGGAGACAAAGAGCGAGAGGGTAGGGAGAGTGAGCATCACTACGTCGGCCAGCAGCGGCCTCTTCTCCAGCGAGATGTTGAGCGGTGCGCTACTCGCGAGGAAAGAGGAAGGAAGATGGAAAGTAGAGGAACACGAGGAGAAGAAGGGCAGGGCTGCTCGTCGCGTTTGGTTCCGCGCGGCGGAGGCAGGCGTCATGCCTCTCTCGTTGCGAGGCCTCGGCGTCGGTGGTTCCAAGCTCGGGCTTGACGAGGCTGGTCGAGGCTCCGGTGGCGGGCGTCATGGGCGCTCCACTCCGGCGCAGTGGCCGGCGCGTGTGACTCCAAGGCGGAGAGCTCGGCAGCGACTCCAGCCATTCCTATGACTCCTTCGCGTGCTTGGCTCGGAGGATGACGAGCTCAGTGGCCTCGCCGGCCTTTTATAGGCGCGGGGCAGCGGCGGCCCAGAGAAAATATCTCTGGCGTGGGTTGGAGCACAGGAGGTCAGCGAGGAGCAGTAGGGCGGTGCTGCACAGGACGTCAACGGTTGCCGGAAAATAACTCCGTGGTGGCGTGCGCGAGGAGGAAGACGACTTCTGTGGCGCCTACGCGGGGACGACGCGGTGTCCATGCTGCGGCGTCGCGGCTTCGTCCTCGGCCAATGTTGGCTTCGTCGGTTTGGGCCAAGCCGAGGAAGCTGTTGCTGCGGTGGGCAGCACGTGAAGGGGAGAGGGCTACAGCCAATCGTGCACAGGAAACGATTTCTATTCCCAGAGATGCAATGTAGTGTATAGATATGTATATGCGACTGGTGCATGTACGTATATATGATGTATGCATGCATGATGAAGAGGTGTATACAAGGTATATAGGTCTATGTCATGTATATATATATGTATGAGTAGACAATGTAAATAAAAGCTAGGTATTATGACAAGGTATATATAACAATGGCATAAATATAAATGGAATGGCATATCTATATACTACTAAGGTAAAGGGATATATATTCTACTAAATCAAAATACGTATCATGTATATGTACACATAGAGAGACTAAATGTAACTAATATTACGAATCTATCGACTATCAATGTGGTGGCCATTATGATTCTTACAAAATACTGCTCATATCTATGATGCATTGTCTACCACTATAATATGAAAGAAATAATTCAAGAAGGCAATTAATTAAAAGAAGTTATTTTGGTGCCGCAAATAAATTCCAGAAGAGCAATCAAGCAAACCAGCAGGCATTCAAACAACCATGCAAGCAAAGCAGTTATCCTAAATCTACATGATGGATTTTGATGCAAAAGTTTTGGAAAACCTTTTATTGTGAAAGTGGTTTTGCGAAAAATAAATACCTAAGTTTTAATTTGTTGCAAAGTTTTAAAAGTTCAAATATTTAGTGATTTTTAATGAGATGCAAAAACACGGGTGTTACGGATCTTCCCCACTTAGAAGAATCTCGTCCTCGAGATTCCAGGAATTAGAGAGAGAAACCTAGAGAGAGAGATCTAGAGAGGGGGATTTCTGCTGCCTTACTGTACTGCCCTCCAGACAGTTCGCCATTTCTTTTTCTTAAATCATCTTCTAACTGTTTGGTCTTCAGAGACCTCCAAATCTTCTTCGGGGACTACCCACTTAGAAGATTTGATCTTCTTGCATTCTTCCAGCTGCAACATCTTGGTCTTCTAGTGTCTTCATTGTACGTATAACGCCCTTTATTCTGAGTTGTGGAGATCTTGTCATTATGTATATTGCCCTAGATATGTTGACAATCTAGCTTCTTGCAAATACCCCTTTTTGTTATTTTGTTCAGCTTTAACCATTCCAGGTTTGTGGTGCCAGTGCTTTGATTGGCTTCTTTTCGAGCAACAGTCACAATGTTCTTGGGATTTCATTTCTCATCTTGAAATTTGCATCATCTCTGCCATTTTATTAGGCTACGCCCTGTCTAGTCAGTGTTCTCTTCCTTCCATATGGTTCCAATCTACCCCACTTAGAAGATTTAACCTAAAATCTTCTATTTTATTATCCGGGCTTTAATCTCTAGATCCAATTATTTTCCTATAGAGTATTCTTGGGATTTTGTGATCGCCCATACTTTATCTTTGCTAGTTTTATCTTGCGCCTTTGTTCTTGTTAACATATGCCATGGGATCACAAGCCAAACACACAGATTTTTGATTGCCAAGGGGGTTACAATGATAGAGGAGAGGGGAGATGCTATCTATGAGTACATCTCCCTAGGGGTACTAGTCTACGTCGGACAGTGAGGCTTCATTCCGGCGGGTTCCAGGGTCTTCGATGGTGCTGAAGGTGGGATCTGCTTCTTCCCTTGGCGGGGGTTGGCTGATGGGAGAATGGGTTCGGCGTCGAAGTCTCTGGACGAGGGTGGTGCTGGTGGCAGCACAGGGTCGATCCGTCTCCTCTCCGGAGGGTGGATGGGTTCTCCTTCGAGGATCACAGGTTCGTTCCCGTGCATGGCGAACATCCTGCGCCTAGGCCTGGTGATGAGGAAGGCGCGCTTCAACTCTTCGGCATGCTGGTCAACGATGGTCTTCAGGTACTCGGCGATGGTGGTCTCGCGACTTTCGGCAGAGGCGGCTCGGGCTTGAACTTGGGCGTACCACACATAGAGTGTACGGGTGTGGAGCTCGGCTTCTTCGGCTCGGCGGATCTGGGTCCTCAATGCGGTGGCTTGACGGTCGTACTGCTCGTCAAGAGCGAGCAGGTAGTCGACCAGGTGCTTCGTCGTGGGGTCGGCTTCTTGACCTTGCAGGGCCTCCAGGCGAGCGATCCAGAACGGATCGTTCTTCTTTTCGGGTGGAAAGAACTTCATGGGCATGAGGTTGATGGGTCCTTGATAGAGCTTGCAGAGGCGGCGTAGAGCTTTGCGGGCGATGGCTTGGTAGGTGTCGGTGAAGCGAAAACCGATGGCGGTGGTACTCCATTCTTCGGTGACGACATTGGGGTAGTCTTTGCTCGGGTCGATGTAGACGGTGACTTCACAGCGCTCAGAGCCATGTTCTTCATACTCGCGGCCTTCATACTCAGGGCGATCTCGGATGCCTAATCTTCGCATGGTGGTGTAGAGGAGTTGGGGAAAGCCTGGGGTGTGGATGCAGTTGCAGCTAACCCAAACATTCTTGTTCATCTCCATGGGTGTGGATGGGGTTGGTGGTGGTTTTGGTGGTAGGGGTTGGTGGAGTGTAAGGGATGTGGTTACAGATACGGCTGCAAATGTAGAAGGAAGGGATGGAAAGGCTAGCAATGGGATGGTTGGAGTAGGATGGTGAAGAAAGGTGGAGGGGCTCTTCTTTTATAGAAGGTCGAGGGTGAGTCTTCCTCAGGACGCTTTGACTGGCCTTGAGGTGTGCGGAGTAAGGAACGGAGTGAGGTGGGTTCCACTACATAGTGATATATCTGTGGCGGGTGGTGTAGTTTTGACGACTGTGCGCGGTCTTTGGTGGCCCGTGGCGCACTGTGGCTTCCTGATAACGAGGCGGCTAGGGCCTGTTGTACTGACTTCACCATTTCTTTTAAATTTGCATCCAAGCTTCTTAAAATAATACTGGCACCAATTTATTATGGGGATTTTATTTCATCATTCCCATTTCACCATTTATCTCATGGCCTCTCATAAGGAATCGAGCGAGTTACAAGAAAGAGTAGGATTAGGGATGCTATCAGCATGATAATCTCGACGGTGAATCTTGAAATCGACTAACTCATCTCCAAATAAGGTCATCTTGAGGGGCTTCACTTCTCGGTTCTGACGGGATACTTTTCTTCTTGATATTTTCTTCAACAATCTCTGGCTAGTGGCAACTTTCTGGGCTTCTTCTATTGTATCAGCACTTGAGCTGGGCGTTTAGGCGGGTGATTAGTGTTGAGTGTTGATGCGAACGGGGCAGCTCGGGGTGTCTTTCATAGGCGATCAACAGCGAGGTCAGGGCGTCGGGGCGTGTGCGCGTGATTACCGGTGGCATCGGTTGCTGGAGTCATCTTCATCGTGTGGGAATAGTAGCACTAGGGTTGAACGGCGGGGGGTCGCTGTTCGATGGTCGTGGCGACAGTGGTCTTGGGTGGCGAGGACGGGACAGCGTGCGCGACGGCGACGGTCGTGCAGTGACGCTGAGGGGACAGCAGCGGCAGAGAAAAAGAGAGGGAAAGGGGGGGAGAGTGACAGGCCACGACGGCGTGCGCGGCTTTGGTAGACGCTTCGTCGCGTAGCGCTTGTCGTCGGGAGTTTCTTCTTTTTTTGTTTTTTTAAACAGTCTCCCGATTGTCTCTGATATTTTCTTTTGCTCCAAGAAGGGGTGAGAGAGAAAAGCACGAGGGGGAGAAAAGGAGATCTAAAGCATGGGGTGAGAAAAGAGAGGAGGGCCTAAAGGGGGTGACTGTAACTAAAACAAGCAAGAAAACAGGCAAGCAACGCTTAGTCTATTTCGCATATCTATTGTCCAAGTCACTCCATGTCTTTAGAACTAATTCCTATGTTATCTTATCTACTCGTATACTTTGAAGGAGATAAGAAGAGAGAGAAAAGCTATTTTTGAAATAGAGAGTAAGGTAAGAGCGGGAATATTTAAAAATAGATTTTTAGAAAATCCTTCTTATCTAATGTCCATGCTAAGGTTCGTCCTACGGTCCAAGTACGGCTCGATACCACTGTCGGCCCCTAATTTTTAGGGTCCACTATGCATCTTATATCACTCCCGGGATCAGTAGGTGATACGCACAATTGAGACAAAATTGATATCAAAAACCATACTTTTATTAATCTAGGGGAAAACACATTACAAAGGTTCATATGTGTTTACATAGCTTGGGTCATTGGCCTTACAACAAACATCAAAGTTTCAACATCAAAGTTTCTACTACAGCGGTCCTATGATGTTGTGGTTCCATTCCTACATGCAACTTGGAGTGCGGACGCAACCCTAGCCTTATGCGTAACTCTACATCCTCGTCGTGGTAGTCTTCGAGTAGCTCCTTCGTGTGGTCGTACGGCTCTGTGGCAGAACCTCCTAAATAATATGGCCCACATGCATTTATCATTGTCTTAACAGACTTCTGATAGCAATGCATGTGTGCCATAAGACTTAAAAAGGATCTGTCGGGTAGATTCCCGAAACTTCCACGATTCTCCAAGCAGGATCAATCATTATAAAGAGACATTGCAGTATTACAACAGTTTATTCAAATAATATACATCAGAGTAAAATAGCGGAAGGATTACAATAACATAGGTTTACAAAGCATTTGGTTCAAAACTTACAAACCATATGTTTAATTATTACAAACCATAATAGTAGTGGAGTAGCGGTAGATAGCTTAATTACACAAATCCGCTTGATGAGCTCGCCCAAGAGCCAAACACTCTACTCTTCGTCACTCTCCGCAACGATCATACACGGGATGCGGTTGCAAAACTGCTCCCGATGCTCACTCCGCAACAAGGGTTCAACAAACCCCGAGTACGGAGTACTCAACAAGACCGACCCGACGAAAAAGAGGGGTGAAGACTAAGAAATGCAGTCGGAGGGACAAGGTAAGGCTTGCAAGAATCAAGATTTTTGCGTAAAAGCTTTTGAAAAACCAAGTTGTAAATTTAGCGACTCTCTTGCCAAAGCTCAAGCCGATCAAACAACCTCAATTAAAACTTAACCTTTAATTAAGTAGTTACTACGATGATGAACACCGATCGAGTCTTCTTCTCCGAGAAGCACGGCGATTCGAATCCATTTATACCCAGTGGGACCTAGATCACCGATATAACGGAGACTCTAACTCCGCGCATACCGATCACATGATATACCGGGACAACAACCACAGCTATATATCAACCACAACACTCCGTGTGTGGATTTTCTATGGTCTCGATATCACCGATTCACCAACGAACGGTCCTTAGGACATCACCAGACGGAAACACTACGAGAGGGACTCCTTTCCCAATGCAAGTTAGCCGTCCGGACTCAAATTAATTACTAACAAAGTGATTCCAACAATAAAAGCCATTCTCATCTTTTTCATTCTTGAACAATTGAAAACATAACTAAATAAGCGGGCTAAGCAATTTTACGCACTTTCTTAAACGAGTAATGAGGAATACCGAAATAAGATAGGTAATGCATTTGGTAGGTTTCACTCAACTCCTAGCCTTTAATGCAACAACTCAATTCGAGATAAAAACTTTATAAAATCAAGGTAAAGGGTTAATGCATCTGGGGCTTGCCTTGGTATTCGGGGTAGACGATCCGAGCTTCGGATCAACTCCCGGCTCCGGTCCATTCTTCCTTAATCTCTGTTTGGCAACGTTAACTCTCCGTTAACGAAAGCTACTCGATAACATAACATGATACTATATGATGAAATGATAAATATGATGCTTGAAGAATGAATAAATCAATCAATAACTTGAGTACAACTTTCCTTCACGAAAACGTCGCAACTAACGAATCTATCTAATAAAATAAATAAGTAGAAATAAATAACAAAACAAAATTTGTCAAAACAATTCCAAAAATTAAACTTAAACTCCTCAGACCCTAAGAAGGCTATAAAATAATTTTCATGATTTTTGGAATAATAAATAAATAACTAAAAATCAAGGAAGACTCATTTTCCAATTAAAAACGATAATTTTTGAACATAGCAAAACTACTCAAAAAAAATTATTTGAAATTTTTCCTATACAGAGGATACTCCAAAGGGTTTTCACAAAAATTTTCAGAATTTTTGGAGCTATAAATATTTTTCTATAATTTTTGAAATATCAGCACAAAATCGTTTTAAAAGAAAAAGAAAAGCTTTTATAAAAAGGAAAAAGACTACTGGGCCGAATCGACCGGGCCGCCCAACTCGGCCACTCGCGGGGAGCAAGCTGGCCCGGCGACGTGAGCGGACCGGCCCAAGAGCCAAGCAGGCCGGCCCACTCGGCCTGGTAGAGGCATGGCGTGGCTATTTTGCAGAAAACCCCTCGATGTTTTACTAAATTGCCAACCGATCCATGACACTATTCTATGAGTCTTGCGTTTTTGCACCAAGGTCCCTAGGCTCCTTCTAATTCTCGGAACATGGTCCTCGCGAGGCGTAACAGTAACCCGGCGGCTTGGCCGGCTCGGCCTCGCCGGCGGTGAGGTCCCCGGCGATGCCGCGGGCATCTACGGCCTCGGGATGACACGGCGCACTCACTGGGGTGGTTAACGGGCGGCGGACGTAGCGACGCAAACATCTAGGCGACGGCGGCGGAGCGGCCGCGACGGCGACTCGACGGAGCTCACCGGAGCGACTCCAGCGACGCTAGCACAAGCAACGGCTGCGGCACAACAGCGCGAACGCACCTAGCCTACCAATTGACCCCTAGCAGCAGCCGACGACGGCAAGGCTCGGGTGCCTGCGGACGAACACGGAGCGACGGCGGCGACTACGACGTTCCTGCCGCGACAAGGCAGCCCTGCCCTAATTGACAACACCAGCACAAGCAAGAGGTCAAGGCGACCCTGATGCGCATGCTAATGAGGAGAAAAAGGTGACGGAGCATGGTTCTCACCGCGAGCGGGATGACGGCGGCGTGCTCGAGGCGTGAACCGGCGGCGAGGTCCGCGTCACGGCTACTCCTGTGCACCAAAACGGAAACCAACGAGCGCATCAAGTAGAGGACATCAAGGCGATCTCGGCAACAAGAGGAATTGAGAAAATGATCATTGGTTAAGGCGTACGACGACGGCGAAGGCGGCGGCAAGATGGACACGGCCGCGAAGAAGACGACGGCGTGGAGGTGTTAGGGGCGTCAAGGACTTGCACCGATTAGCTCAAATGAACCGCAAGAGCAAGGCGACGCCGCCGGCAAAACAAGACGGCGAGAGGTGGAACTACGACGATGAATTTTGGCGAGGAGTGGAGCTCGGTCGGCGGCAATGGCGGACGGAGGAAAGAAGAGAAGAAGATAGCGACGGCTTCGCTATTTAAAGACCATGACGACGAGACGACGGCCGACACGTCGAAGCGGAGCGCCTTCGAGCCGGCGCGCACTTTGGAGGGCGGCGCGGCATGGCGGGATGGGCGCCGGCGGCCACCTCGACGGGATGAACAGGGGAGGAGAGAAAGAGAGAGTGACGTCGGCGGTGACATCGTAGCGTGAGACAGCTCTAAAGATTTGAAAATATCTCAAATTTTAAATAGAATCTGGGAAAATGCCAAAAATAAAGCCCCCTTGATTTTTCATAAGCTACAACTTTGTCAAAAGGAGTATTTTCAAATTCTAAACAGAAAATTGAATTTGAAACCAAATTTGAAAAAGGGACAAAACCCTAGAATCTAATTTTTGCAATTACTTTTAATTTTTCAACTAAACTTGAAAATCTCCAAAAATATGAAATACTCAACTTTTCAAACTGAACATTTTCTCTATAAAAAACTTTTCAAGATTTTGCATAGTTTTTGAAATCCAGTTTAAAAACCAAAAGGGGACAATTGTCGGAAAAGCCGTATTTTCAAATTTATTTGAAATTCTTTTTGGAAACTTGAAAAACTTTGAATAGCAAACTTGTTGCTCTCATCAAGATGCTCAATAAAGCTTTTTGGACCAACCCCTAATTCTTCACGGATTTTGAACTACCGAAAAGGGGGTAAAACGGGGTTTTCGATAACTCGAGGTTTGCACAGAAGAGCACAATCAACCTATTAATTTAAACTCGTTTTAGTTGATGCACATCAAAGTGAGTCTAAT
The DNA here is from genome assembly GCA_018135685.1 of Themeda triandra. Classification (NCBI taxonomy): domain Eukaryota; kingdom Viridiplantae; phylum Streptophyta; class Magnoliopsida; order Poales; family Poaceae; genus Themeda; species Themeda triandra. The sequence goes on along the minus strand of JAENPR010000894.1, from coordinate 205,253 downwards.
CATGAATGCTTTGCAATGCATTATGATGACATGGCATGTTTTAGTTAATTAAACACCAGAGGTGTTACGTCCTTCCTTAAAGAAATCTCGCCCGAGATTTAAAACCTTGGGTTGAGTAATGGAAAAGGAAATGTGTCAAGAAAACACACTTCAACTAAGGACATAAGGAAAAGGGTTTTACCTCTCACACTAGATTAGTTACAACTCATAGAGGGAATTATAACTTAGATAGAAGCATAGAACTCCGGAAAATGTTCGACGGATATTCCTCGGACTCCCAAGTAGCCTCTTCTTCTGAATGACGATCCCATTGTATCTTGTACCACTTAATTGTTTTGCTTCGGGTGACACGATCTTTCTGATCTAGAACCCTGACAGGATACTCTGAATAAGTAAGATCAGGCTCAAGTTCAATCCCTTCAACATTAACAATTTTGTTAGGTGGTCGAAGGCATTTCTTGAGTTGTGACATATGGAACACATTGTGCACGGCTGACAACTGTTCAGGCAACCTCAAACGGTATGCTACCTTCCCACATTGTGCTAAAACTTGAAATGGACCAATGTAACGAGGTGCTAATTTGCCTTTAACTCCAAAGCGACTAACTCCCTTCATAGGTGATACTTTCAGATACACAAAATCTCCCTTAGCAAACACTAGAGGTCGACGCCTCTTATCAGCATAACTCTTTTGACGAGATTGAGCAATCTTTATATTTTGTTGTATCTTTTAACTTTTTCTTCGCTTTTTTACGAGATCAACTCCGAAGAACCTTCGTTCCCCGGGCTCTGATACCAGCTGTGGCAGAACCTCCTAAATAATATGGCCCACATGCATTTATCATTGTCTTAACAGACTTCTGATAGCAATGCATGTGTGCCATAAGACTTAAAAAGGATCTGTCGGGTAGATTCCCGAAACTTCCACGATTCTCCAAGCAGGATCAATCATTATAAAGAGACATTGCAGTATTACAACGCTTTATTCAAATAATATACATCGAGTAAAATAGCGGAAGGATTACAATAACATAGGTTTACAAAGCATTTGGTTCAAAACTTACAAACCATATGTTTAATTATTACAAACCATAATAGTAGTGGAGTAGCAGTAGATAGCTTAATTACACAACCAGTTGATGAGCTCTGCCCAAGAGCCAAACACTCTACTCTTCGTCACTCTCCGCAACGACTGTCATACAGCAGGATGCAGTGCAAAACTGCTCCTGATGCTCACCTGCAACAAGGGTTCAACAAACCCTGAGTACGGGAGTACTCAACAAGACTGACCCGACGAAAAAGAGGGGTGAAGACTAAGAAATGCAGGTCAGAGGGACAAGGTAAGGCTTGCAAGAATCAAGATTTTTGCAGAAAAGCTTTTGAAAAACCAAGTTGTAAATTTAGCAGCTCTCTTGCCAAAGCTCAAGCTGATCAAACAACCTCAATTAAAACTTAACCTTTAATTAAGTAGTTACTACGATGATGAACACCGATCGAGTCTTCTTCTCCGAGAAGCACGGCGATTCGAATCCATTTATACCCAGCTGGGACCTAGATCACCGATATAACGGAGACTCTAACTCCGCTGCATACCAGATCACATGATATACCGGGACAACAACCACAGCTATATATCAACCACAACACTCCGTGTGTGGATTTTCTATGGTCTCGATATCACCGATTCACCAACGAACGGTCCTTAGGACATCAACAGACGGAAACACTACAGAGGGACTCCTTTCCCAATGCAAGTTAGCCGTCCGGACTCAAATTAATTACTAACAAAGTGATTCCAACAATAAAAGCCATTCTCATCTTTTTCATTCTTGAACAATTGAAAACATAACTAAATAAGCAGGGCTAAGCAATTTTACGCACTTTCTTAAACAGTAATGAGGAATACGAAATAAGATAGGTAATGCATTTGGTAGGTTTCACTCAACTCCTAGCCTTTAATGCAACAACTCAATTCGAGATAAAAACTTTATAAAATCAAGGTAAAGGGTTAATGCATCTGGGGCTTGCCTTGGTATTCGGGGTAGACGATCTGAGCTTCTGGATCAACTCCTGGCTCCGGGGTCTGTTCTTCCTTAATCTCTGTTTGGCAACGTTAACTCTCCGTTAACGAAAGCTACTCGATAACATAACATGATACTATATGATGAAATGATAAATATGATGCTTGAAGAATGAATAAATCAATCAATAACTTGAGTACAACTTTCCTTCACGAAAACGTCGCAACTAACGAATCTATCTAATAAAATAAATAAGTAGAAATAAATAACAAAACAAAATTTGTCAAAACAATTCCAAAAATTAAACTTAAACTCCTCAGACCCTAAGAAGGCTATAAAATAATTTTCATGATTTTTGGAATAATAAATAAATAACTAAAAATCAAGGAAGACTCATTTTCCAATTAAAAACGATAATTTTTGAACATAGCAAAACTACTCAAAAAAAATTATTTGAAATTTTTCCTATACAGAGGATACTCCAAAGGGTTTTCACAAAAATTTTCAGAATTTTTGGAGCTATAAATATTTTTCTATAATTTTTGAAAGATCAGCACAAAATCTGTTTTAAAAGAAAAAGAAAAGCTTTTATAAAAAGGAAAAAGACTACTGGGCCGAATCTGACCCGGCTGGCCCAACTCGGCCACTCGCGCGCGGGAGCAAGCTGGCCCGGCGACGTGAGCAGACCGGCCCAAGAGCCAAGCAGGCCGGCCCACTCGGCCTGGTAGAGGCCTGGCGTGGCTATTTTGCAGAAAACCCCTTGATGTTTTACTAAATTGCCAACCGATCCATGACACTATTCTATGAGTCTTGCGTTTTTGCACCAAGGTCCCTAGGCTCCTTCTAATTCTCGGAACATGGTCCTCGCGAGGCGTAACAAGAACCCGCGGCGGCTTGGCCGGCTCGGCCTCGCGGCGGTGAGGTCCCCGCGATGCCGCGGGCATCTACGGCCTCGGATGACACGGCGCACTCACCGGGGTGGTTAACGGGCGGCGGACGTAGCGACGCAAACATCTAGGCGACGGCGGCGGAGCGCGACGGCGACTCGACGGGGAGCTCACCGGAGCGACTCCGGCGGCCGACGCTAGCACAAGCAACGGCCGCGGCACAACAGCGCGAACGCACCTAGCCTACCAATTGACCCCTAGCAGCAGCCGACGACGGCAAGGCTCGGGTGCCTGCGGACGAACACGGAGCGACGGCGGCGACTACGACGTTCCTGCCGCGACAAGGCAGCCCTGCCCTAATTGACAACACCCCGGCCTGACAAGCAAGAGGTCAAGGCGACCACGATGCGCATGCTAATGAGGAGAAAAAGGTGACGGAGCATGGTTCTCACCGCGAGCGGGGATGACGGCGGCGTGCTCCGAGGCGTGAACCGGCGGCGAGGTCCGCGTCACGGCTACTCCTGTGCACCAAAACGGAAACCAACGAGCGCATCAAGTAGAGGACATCAAGGCGATCTCGGCAACAAGAGGAATTGAGAAAATGATCATTGGTTAAGGCGTACGACGACGGCGAAGGGGCGGCAGCACTGGACACCGGTCGCGAAGAAGACGACGGCGTGGAGGTGTTAGGGGCGTCAAGGACTTGCACTGATTAGCTCAAATGAACCGCAAGAGCAAGGCGACGCCGCGGCAAAACAAGACGGCGAGAGGTGGAACTACGACGATGAATTTTGGCGAGGAGTGGAGCTCGGTCGGCGGCAATGGCGGACGGAGGAAAGAAGAGAAGAAGATAGCGACGGCTTCGCTATTTAAAGACCATGACGACGAGACGACGGCCGACACGTCGAAGCGGAGCGCCTTCGAGCCGCCGGGCGCGCCGGAGGGCGGCGCGGCATGGCGGGATGGGCGCCGGCGGCCACCTCGACGGGATGAACAGGAGGAGAGAAAGAGAGAGTGACGTCGGCGATTCGTAGCGGTGAGACAGCTCTAAAGATTTGAAAATATCTCAAATTTTAAATAGAATCGGGAAAATGCCAAAAATAAAGCCCCCTTGATTTTTCATAAGATACAACTTTGTCAAAAGGAGTATTTTCAAATTCTAAACGAAAATTGAATTTGAAACCAAATTTGAAAAAGGGACAAAACCCTAGAATCTAATTTTTGCAATTACTTTTAATTTTTCAACTAAACTTGAAAATCTCCAAAAATATGAAATACTCAACTTTTCAAACTGAACATTTTCTCTATAAAAAACTTTTCAAGATTTTGCATAGTTTTTGAAATCCAGTTTAAAAACCAAAAGGGGACAATTGTCGGAAAAAGTTTGTATTTTCAAATTTATTTGAAATTCTTTTTGGAAACTTGAAAAACTTTGAATAGCAAACTTGTTGCTCTCATCAAGATGCTCAATAAAGCTTTTTGGACCAACCCCTAATTCTTCACGGATTTTGAACTACCGAAAAGGGGGTAAAACGGGGTTTTCGATAACTCGAGGTTTGCACAGAAGAGCACAATCAACCTATTAATTTAAACTCGTTTTAGTTGATGCACATCAAAGTGAGTCTAATCATGAATGCTTTGCAATGCATTATGATGACATGGCATGTTTTAGTTAATTAAACACCAGAGGTGTTACAGTCCTTCCCCCTTAAAGAAATCTCGCCCCGAGATTTAAAACCTTGGGTTGAGTAATGGAAAAGGAAATGTGTCAAGAAAACACACTTCAACTAAGGACATAAGGAAAAGGGTTTTACCTCTCACACTAGATTAGTTACAACTCATAGAGGGAATTATAACTTAGATAGAAGCATAGAACTCCGGAAAATGTTCTGACAGATATTCCTCGGACTCCCAAGTAGCCTCTTCTTCTGAATGACGATCCCATTGTATCTTGTACCACTTAATTGTTTTGCTTCGGGTGACACGATCTTTCTGATCTAGAACCCTGACAGGATACTCTGAATAAGTAAGATCAGGCTCAAGTTCAATCCCTTCAACATTAACAATTTTGTTAGGTGGTCGAAGGCATTTCTTGAGTTGTGACATATGGAACACATTGTGCACGGCCGACAACCGTTCTCGTGCAACCTCAAACGGTATGCTACCTTCCCACATTGTGCTAAAACTTGAAATGGACCAATGTAACGAGGTGCTAATTTGCCTTTAACTCCAAAGCGACTAACTCCCTTCATAGGTGATACTTTCAGATACACAAAATCTCCCTTAGCAAACACTAGAGGTCGACGCCTCTTATCAGCATAACTCTTTTGACGAGATTGAGCAATCTTTATATTTTGTTGTATCTGTTTAACTTTTTCTTCAGTTTCTTTTACGAGATCAACTCCGAAGAACCTTCGTTCCCCGGGCTCTGATACCAGCTGTGGCAGAACCTCCTAAATAATATGGCCCACATGCATTTATCATTGTCTTAACAGACTTCTGATAGCAATGCATGTGTGCCATAAGACTTAAAAAGGATCCGTCGGGTAGATTCCCGAAACTTCCACGATTCTCCAAGCGGGATCAATCATTATAAAGAGACATTGCGGTATTACAACGGTTTATTCAAATAATATACATCGAGTAAAATAGCGGAAGGATTACAATAACATAGGTTTACAAAGCATTTGGTTCAAAACTTACAAACCATATGTTTAATTATTACAAACCATAATAGTAGTGGAGTAGCAGTAGATAGCTTAATTACACAACCAGTTGATGAGCTCTGCCCAAGAGCCAAACACTCTACTCTTCGTCACTCTCCGCAACGACTGTCATACAGCAGGATGCAGTGCAAAACTGCTCCTGATGCTCACCTGCAACAAGGGTTCAACAAACCCCGAGTACGGAGTACTCAACAAGATCGACCCGACGAAAAAGAGGGGTGAAGACTAAGAAATGCAGTCGAGGACAAGGTAAGGCTTGCAAGAATCAAGATTTTTGCGAGAAAAGCTTTTGAAAAACCAAGTTGTAAATTTAGCGACTCTCTTGCCAAAGCTCAAGCCGATCAAACAACCTCAATTAAAACTTAACCTTTAATTAAGTAGTTACTACGATGATGAACACCGATCGAGTCTTCTTCTCCGAGAAGCACGGCGATTCGAATCCATTTATACCCAGCTGGGACCTAGATCACCGATATACCGGAGACTCTAACTCCACTGCATACCAGATCACATGATATACCGGGACAACAACCACAGCCATATATCAACCACAACACTCCGTGTGTGGATTTTCTAGGGTCTCGATATCACCGATTCACCAACGAACGGTCCTTAGGACATCAACAGACGGAAACACTACAGAGGGACTCCTTTCCCAATGCAAGTTAGCCGTCCGGACTCAAATTAATTACTAACAAAGTGATTCCAACAATAAAAGCCATTCTCATCTTTTTCATTCTTGAACAATTGAAAACATAACTAAATAAGCAGGGCTAAGCAATTTTACGCACTTTCTTAAACAGGTAATGAGGAATACTGAAATAAGATAGGTAATGCATTTGGTAGGTTTCACTCAACTCCTAGCCTTTAATGCAACAACTCAATTCTGAGATAAAAACTTTATAAAATCAAGGTAAAGGGTTAATGCATCCGGGGCTTGCCTTGGTATTCGGGGTAGACGATCTGAGCTTCTGGATCAACTCCTGGCTCCGGGGTCTGTTCTTCCTTAATCTCTGTTTGGCAACGTTAACTCTCCGTTAACGAAAGCTACTCGATAACATAACATGATACTATATGATGAAATGATAAATATGATGCTTGAAGAATGAATAAATCAATCAATAACTTGAGTACAACTTTCCTTCACGAAAACGTCGCAACTAACGAATCTATTTAATAAAATAAATAAGTAGAAATAAATAACAAAACAAAATTTATCAAAACAATTCCAAAAATTAAACTTAAACTCCTCAGACCCTAAGAAGGCTATAAAATAATTTTCATGATTTTTGGAATAATAAATAAATAACTAAAAATCAAGGAAGACTCATTTTCCAATTAAAAAGGATAATTTTTGAACATAGCAAAACTACTCAAAATAATTATTTGAAATTTTTCCTGTACAGAGGATACTCCAAAGGGTTTTCACAAAAATTTTCAAAATTTTTGGAGCTATAAATATTTTTCTATAATTTTTGAAAGATCAGCACAAAATCATTTTTAAAAGAAAAAGAAAAGCTTTTATAAAAAGGAAAAAGACTATCGGGCCGAATCTGACCCGGCTGGCCCAACTCGGCCACTCGCGCGCGGGAGCAAGCTGGCCCGGCGACGTGAGCGACCGCCCAAGAGCCAAGCGGCCGGCCCACTCGCTCGGCTGGTAGAGGCATGGCGTGGCTATTTTTGCGAAAAACCCTCGATGTTTTACTAAATTGCCAACCGATCCATGACACTATTCTATGAGTCTTGCGTTTTTGCACCAAGGTCCCTAGGCTCCTTCTAATTCTCGGAACATGGTCCTCGCGAGGCGTAACAGTAACCCGGCGGCTTGGCCGGCTCGGCCTCGCCGGCGGTGAGGTCCCCGGCGATGCCGCGGGCATCTACGGCCTCGGGATGACACGGCGCACTCACTGGGGTGGTTAACGGGGCGGCGGACGTAGCGACGCAAACATCTAGGCGACGGCGGCGGAGCAGCGCGACGGCGACTCGACGGGGGAGCTCACCGGAGCGACTCCAGCGACGCTAGCACAAGCAACGGCTGCGGCACAACAGCGCGAACGCACCTAGCCTACCAATTGACCCCTAGCAGCAGCCGACGACGGCAAGGCTCGGGTGCCTGCGGACGAACACGGAGCGACGGCGGCGACTACGACGTTCCTGCCGCGACAAGGCAGCCCTGCCCTAATTGACAACACCAGCACAAGCAAGAGGTCAAGGCGACCCTGATGCGCATGCTAATGAGGAGAAAAAGGTGACGGAGCATGGTTCTCACCGCGAGCGGGGATGACGGCGGCGTGCTCCGAGGCGTGAACCGGCGGCGAGGTCCGCGTCACGGCTACTCCTGTGCACCAAAACGGAAACCAACGAGCGCATCAAGTAGAGGACATCAAGGCGATCTCGGCAACAAGAGGAATTGAGAAAATGATCATTGGTTAAGGCGTACGACGACGTCGAAGGGGCGGCAGCACTGGACACCGGTCGCGAAGAAGACGACGGCGTGGAGGTGTTAGGGGCGTCAAGGACTTGCACTGATTAGCTCAAATGAACCGCAAGAGCAAGGCGACGCTGCTGGCAAAACAAGACGGCGAGAGGTGGAACTACGACGATGAATTTTGGCGAGGAGTGGAGCTCGGTCGGCGGCAATGGCGGACGGAGGAAAGAAGAGAAGAAGATAGCGACGGCTTCGCTATTTAAAGACCATGACGACGAGACGACGGCTGACACGTCGAAGCGGAGCGCCTTCGAGCTGCTGGCGCGCTGGAGGGCGGCGCGGCATGGCGGGATGGGCGCCGGCGGCCACCTCGACGGGATGAACAGGGAGGAGAGAAAGAGAGAGTGACGTCAGCGATTACTGTAGCAGTGAGACAGCTCTAAAGATTTGAAAATATCTCAAATTTTAAATAGAATCTGGGAAAATGCCAAAAATAAAGTCCCCTTGATTTTTCATAAGCTACAACTTTGTCAAAAGGAGTATTTTCAAATTCTAAACAGAAAATTGAATTTGAAACCAAATTTGAAAAAGGGACAAAACCCTAGAATCTAATTTTTGCAATTACTTTTAATTTTTCAACTAAACTTGAAAATCTCCAAAAATATGAAATACTCAACTTTTCAAACTGAACATTTTCTCTATAAACAACTTTTCAAGATTTTGCATAGTTTTTGAAATCCAGTTTAAAAACCAAAAGGGGACAATTGTCGAAAAGCCGTATTTTCAAATTTATTTGAAATTCTTTTTGGAAACTTGAAAAACTTTGAATAGCAAACTTGTTGCTCTCATCAAGATGCTCAATAAAGCTTTTTGGACCAACCCCTAATTCTTCACGGATTTTGAACTACCGAAAAGGGGGTAAAACGGGGTTTTCGATAACTCGAGGTTTGCACGAGAAGAGCACAATCAACCTATTAATTTAAACTCGTTTTAGTTGATGCACATCAAAGTGAGTCTAATCATGAATGCTTTGCAATGCATTATGATGACATGGCATGTTTTAGTTAATTAAACACCGAGAGGTGTTACGGGCTCCATCTTTAGGTAGAATCCGGTTGTCCTATCCTTGCGTATTCCTCGGTAGCTCCATCCTCGTGTGCTCTCTTGTAGCTTCACTTCTAAAAACATAAAATAGAGGGGTTGAGTACATAAAGTACTCAAGAAGCCCTAATTTTGGGTGGAAGGAGGTGGATGGAAAGGCTATATGTGGAGGTGGTTAGTGGTATAAGCGGAGGTAAAGGTAGTATGGTAAAGTAATTATAAAGGTAGGTTGGGCCCCGCGGTATTACCATCCTCACCGGTTCCCGGATTAGTTATAGGTTACCAAACTATAAATACATCTTACCACTAAAGGTAGGTTGGGCCACCGGCCCCGGTATTACCATCCTCACCAGTTCCCGGATTAGTTATAGGTTACCAAACTATAAATACATCTTACCAGATTATCACATTGGTGGAAGTCTAATCATTTGGGACCTCATCCCAGCGGTTGCCCATTCCAAGGATGTGGCTATTCGAATAGATTCAATGAAGCTCTGCAGAGGTGTACAAATTTTCCCACATGATAGGCACAGTTCCTAACCATGCGCAATTGGTAGAAACAGGCCTAACGAGACCTCGTACCCGAGAGGGCGCTACCTTAGATTTCCATATAATTCCACCACGAACTACTCAGGGATCGGAACCCACAAGCATCAGGATGACCACACAGCATCCCCAAATATCAAGTGGTTGGATGATCACGTAGCATCCAGAATAAATAAAAGGGTGCTCGCACACGGCACAACAAATAGTTTTACATGGAAGATCACATAGCAACCATGCCGATCAGACCACGGTAGATCACACAGCAGCCGTGTCCTCTCCTGTTAGTCCGTTGCCACTCCGGCTTCCTAGCGGAACTTATACTTCTATCTAACGGGGTGTGAGATCAAGTCTACCCATATAGACATGTGGCCATGCGAAATTCGACTAGGCGAGATGGCAAATGAACCGGTCCTTATGCGACCAAGGCGAGTATCTCCCAACAAGAACCCTCACCGAGCGAACTGCCAAGGTAATCCATACCACATGAATTACCCCTCACTCGCCTCATGTCGTGGTTAGTCTAATTTTACCAACTTAAGTTTCATAGTTATTATCCTCAAGTTCATAATACTCATATCACAATAAGGTAACCAATCACATATATCATAAACAATTCTCATAATTTATCGTAACACAATATTAATTCATGAATGAGGATTCAAATAATATATTTAGATTGATAGTTGGTAGGGTTTGAGTATGGTGGGTTGATGGTGGAGGCTAGCAAAATGTAGAGGTGGTAGAAGGGAAGTAAATAAAGGAATGATAATGTAGGGAAGAGGTGGGAATTAGGACTTGCCTATATTCGATGACGAGCACATCCGAGGTTCTGATTCCGATGCTTCTGGCTCCTTCGTCCTTGTGTAGCAGTGCTTCTGTGGTCCTTCGGGTTCGCCACGTCTTTTGTCCTACGCTTGCCTAGCGTCGATAAACAAGAACGCAGAAACAAGATAATAACCAACAGAGCATGTAAAAGCAAGCATATGCAAGCAATCATTCCTAAACGGATTGGTCCTACTAGGTGATGGGTGGTTATCTATGGGCATCATTACTACATCAATCTGACGTATGAAAAGATTGGAGACATTTCATTCAACAAGGTGGCTCCTACGGGCTGGTTAGGTATGCGTATCCGAATATATACACATACTAGGCTTAGCGACATGCACACATATGCATGTGTATATGCCTAAGGTTAGTTGGTTAAAGATTGTAAAGTTAGCCGTACACAGGTATCCAGATATTGGGTCTCACTTTGTATGTTTATGCATTCTATTTATTTTAGGGGATTGAGTGTGGAACTATCCGGATACGTGCATGGAACATGCACCTACACGAATATTCCAACTTCCTACTGAGGTGATTGTCCCTTAACTAGCGCGACTACTATTTACTATAAAAGAAAGGAAGAAACAAACATATCTAGAATTTAAATGGGCACCTTTTATTATGTTTAGGGTCATGATTAATTATGGTTTTATTTAACGTACGTTATGGTTCAAGAATTATATTTAACTCGAGTTAAAAGGAAGGAGATATGAACTATTTAAATCTATCGACTAAATTACCACTTAAAACTAACATGCAAACTATTTCTATAAATTGCATTTAATTTAAATGAGTGGAATCTGTCTAAATATGATCTAGGATGAATCTAGTTTATTTAGGAAGTTTCTGGGAATTTTTCTGGTATTAATAGGCTCACCTTTTTAGTTTCCTGCGTACGTTTCCAGGTGCACCTAGCATTTAGCTAACGGCTGACGCGCGGGTCCAGTTATCAGTCAGAGCGGACCTCTACTGCTCCCGTGGGCTTAAACACCGATCTGGTGAACCGGCTTTCCTCTTCTTTGTATTTCACGTGAACCAAGCTCAGCTCACTAGGTAAAAGAGGAGGGTGGGTCCGTGGTGGCCTGAAGTGGTGTGACGTCATGCCTCCCTTGGCCTTGCTACGTGGCCGAGTGGCCTCAAGGCCTGGCGTCGGATGCTCTGTCTCGGTCCGTCCTCTATCCTCATCCATTTCCCGTTGCCGCAAAACAGAGCTCGAGAGAGAACGAGACCGAGGGAGACAAAGAGCGAGAGGGTAGGGAGAGTGAGCATCACTACGTCGGCCAGCAGCGGCCTCTTCTCCAGCGAGATGTTGAGCGGTGCGCTACTCAGCGAGGAAAGAGGAAGGAAGATGGAAAGTAGAGGAACACGAGGAGAAGAAGGGCAGGGCTGCTCGTCGCGTTTGGTTCCGCGCGGCGGAGGCAGAGGCGTCATGCCTCTCTCGCTGCAGGCCTCAGCGTCGGTGGTTCCAAGCTCGGGCTTGACGAGGCTGGTCGAGGCTCCAGTGGCGGGCGTCATGGGCGCTCCACTCCGGCGCAGTGGCCGGCGCGTGTGACTCCAAGGCGGAGAGCTCGGCAGCGACTCCAGCCATTCCTATGACTCCCTTCGCGTGCTTGGCTCGGAGGATGACGAGCTCAGTGGCCTCGCCGGCCTTTTATAGGCGCGGGGCAGCGGCGGCCCAGAGAAAATATCTCTGGCGTGGGTTGGCGCACAGGAGGTCAGCGAGGAGCAGTAGGGTGGTTCTGCACGGGACGTCAACGGTTGCCGGAAAATATCTCCGTGGTGGCGTGCGCGAGGAGGAAGACGACTTCTGTGGCGCCTACGCGGGGACGACGCGGTGTCCATGCTGCGGCGTCGCGGCTTCGTCCTGGGCCAATGTTGGCTTCGTCGGTTTGGGCCAAGCCGAGGAAGCTGTTGCTGCGGTGGGCAGCACGTGAAGGGGAGAGGGCTACAGCCAATCGTGCACAGGAAACGATTTCTATTCCCAGAGATGCAATGTAGTGTATAGATATGTATATGCGACTGGTGCATGTACGTATATATGATGTATGCATGCATGATGAAGAGGTGTATACAAGGTATATAGGTCTATGTCATGTATATATATATGTATGAGTAGACAATGTAAATAAAAGCTAGGTATTATGACAAGGTATATATAACAATGGCATAAATATAAATGGAATGGCATATCTATATACTACTAAGGTAAAGGGATATATATTCTACTAAATCAAAATACGTATCATGTATATGTACACATAGAGAGACTAAATGTAACTAATATTACGAATCTATCGACTATCAATGTGGTGGCCATTATGATTCTTACAAAATACTGCTCATATCTATGATGCATTGTCTACCACTATAATAATATGAAAGAAATAATTCAAGAAGGCAATTAATTAAAAGAAGTTATTTTGGTGCCGCAAATAAATTCCAGAAGAGCAATCAAGCAAACCAGCAGGCATTCAAACAACCATGCAAGCAAAGCAGTTATCCTAAATCTACATGATGGATTTTGATGCAAAAGTTTTGGAAAACCTTTTATTGTGAAAGTGGTTTTGCGAAAAATAAATACCTAAGTTTTAATTTGTTGCAAAGTTTTAAAAGTTCAAATTTTTAGTGATTTTTAATGAGATGCAAAAACACGGGTGTTACATATGTATATATATATATATATATACATATATATATATATACATATATATATATATATATATATATATATATACATATATATATATATACATATATATATATATATAAATACATAGATATATACACACACATATATATACATAGATATATACACACACATATATATACATAGATATATATATATACACACACATATATATACATACATACATATATATATATATATATATATATATATATATATATATATATATATATATATATATATATATATATATATATATATATATATATATATATATTAGTGTGGATTTTATTTCATGGGGGGTAGCTAACACCCACGGAGGGTAGCTAACCACTATCGTGGATGTGCGCCATGTGTCGCGCTCAATGGCCAGATTTCTAAACTAGATATGGCAAGTGGACCACCTTTCTTCATCATGCTTGGTCTTTTGTGGAACGTGTGGACCACTAGTTTTTTTAGAGTGTGGACCACAAGTATTTGTACAGAAGTGTTTCCATGAGCCCCTGCATCGCTCGATTCAAAAAATCGCCTGCTTCACTTGCCATTGCGCAGCTTGCTTGTGTGGATGCAGTGTGGTTGCAGTAGGCCCTGCCTCCTTCGAGTCCCATGCGAGTTTTTCGGAGCTATACTATAACGCCAGCGAATTTTTCCAAATACGTGCAAAGATGGAGAAGAAAATATGAGAAAACTAATTATTGTTTATATAGATTTGTTTTCAATTCATAATTTTAGCGTGGCCAGCAGTATCTTCAATTTTGTCCTTTTTGCTTTGTGACTTTGTACGATGAAATGTGGGGCCTACGTGTCGCTATTTTTCTATTCTTCAAAACATAGTCGATATGGGTCTTAAAATTTAGATTTAGTCGACACAAACATGATGTTGAAAAACCGATCGTTATTTAGATAAACAGGATAAAAGATATAATTGTTTCTAAACCAAACAACAAAATACTAATATGGCGTAGTTGATGCAAGTGAGAGAGGACCTGCATGCATGCAAGTGCTCCTGCAGAGTGATCCAACCACGCGTAGTGGAGTGGGAAATTGCTCAGCATTTCTCATTTCTCTCGAGTCTCTCCCCTCAAGCGTCACTTAAAGTTGATTTTGTCACTTTCCAAATGCAACATCTCACAAACGGCAAATCCCATGGACAAATCACTTAAAGATTATGGTTTTTGGAAATAATGTGTCAAAGAAAATAGGATCCATCAGGGCTCCGTTTTAACAAAGTTTTCAAATATAGGGCCCATATGCTACTTATTTTTTCAATATAAAAATATAGTCATTATTGGTCTTGTTTTGTAGATAAAATCAATACAAAAAATGTGATGTAAAAAATTAAAATTAATTATATGATTTCGCAAAATAATATCACATAAAGCTTTTACATGCATGTGGTCATTTAAGGAATGCTGAACGTGAGAGGAGTGAGGAGGTGAGAGAAATATAAGAGGGAGAGAGAGAAATACATGCAAGTACTCTGATCGTACAGTGCGCGAGGACCACACAGACCCAACATCTTCACGGGTTGGACATGTCATTGTCCTAATGCTTCTCGTTAATTAAAAAATAAGTGGCACCAGAACATCCAAAATATTCAAATGTGGAACCCATGTGCCATATAAGTTTTACTTCAAAAAGATATAGTTGATATCGGTCTTGTTTTATAGATTTAATTGCAGGGACAGGGAGTGTTCTAGCACAAAGTTTTTACGGAAATACAACGCCAAAACTGTTTGAGTTATTTTTGGTAAGTAGGACCACCCCGTGCTTGCATAGCAACTAGTACTATCATACTATTTCTCTCACCTCTCTCTCCCTTGAAGCTCGGACCATGCAGCTCTGTTATTCGCCCACGCCACAAATAAATTCAGAGACCGGCGTTCCATCTCTTTCATCTTTGTTTCTTTTGAGCAACTGACGGGTCGGCCCGACTGCCCACGTGAACCACCACCAAGGCCACCGGCGGACCCCACAGCTCTACTCTCCCAGCAGTGGCAGGCTGACAAAACCAAAATGGGGTGCTCATTTTGCTTTATGAGTGGTCCTGATACTACCGTAGTACAGTATACCTGTAAAAAAAAAGGCTCCAGTCAAACTCATGGAAACTCTGGTCCTTTATAGTTCAAGGAAAATATTGCCGGTGAGCAAGTGGCCTAAAAATTAGTCACGGCAAGAACCAGATTCTTGTATTTGCAACAATTTGTCTCGGCTGTAAGTTCGATTTTTGGTCGTGGTGATGTCCTTTTTATTTGTTTCTTTTGTAGATTTTTTATCTAGATTTTTCTCCGGTTCTAATAAATATTTTTTATTATAAAATTATTTTTCGAAGAGTATAGTCGGCCCAAACCAACGCGGGAAGACCGCGCGCGTCCAGCAGCTGCAGCCAGGTGCTCTGTCAACGTATAGTCGTACAGCCTTGTCAAAAAAAAAACGTATAGTCGTACAGTATATACAATTGTCTATCGTTTCTCTGGTTGGTGGGACGTGGCCTCTCGTCGCCCAACATGCAGCAAATACTCGATCCTGGAGTTCACGTAGGGCATCAATTTCCAAGTTCTTCCAGACCAAAACATGTGAACGGCCTGACACAGCACTGGCAACATGCTTGCATGCACATAGTCTGTGGTAGATGCTCAGAAGCTTCAAATCCTAATACCTAATTAACCATGCATCCGATTTCAAATTTACATCGACCACAATACTTTTTATTATTTTATCTACAAAATGAGATCCAACTCGACCATATTTTCTTGGTCAAATTATCTTGATTTTTAAATATTTTCATGTAGTTTCATATGTTATAAAAATAGTTTCCATTTAAAGTAGCCAAGTGAGATCTTGTTTTATAGATTTAATTGCAAAGAATATTATAGTGCAAACAGATCAAAATAAATAATGCACCATTTAGAGGCTATAGCCATTCAAAGTTTGGTGACTTCCCTCACGTCCCATGGTCCAACCACGTTTGCTAGTTCCTAGAGCAGGCATGCTGGCACTCGCTCCATGCACCAATAGTTTTACCGCGACCAACACTTCACTGCCACTGCATGTGGGGTCACATGGAAGGATGTCCCACTAGCTAGAGGAAATTGTATGTACACAGAACCTGACTTTTTGGTTTGGACCACAACAAAACGGGTAAGTCTGGTACCACGCATTCGCTCGCCAGCCCATGCTTGTATCATTCTAGAAATGGATAGCTACCACCCATGAGGGATAGAAAACACCCGTGTATGGAAGTTATTTTCGATATATATATATATATATATATATATATATATATATATATATATATATAGTTTGGAAGGGTGAATGGCCCCATTGTGAAAAAAAGACAGTTTAGAAGGGACGAGATTATGGAGTTGTTTGGTTGCCGGCCGCAGAAAGCCACGCCACACATGCGGCAGAGTTGGCTCGCCACATACTCCGTCCGTCCGGAAATAAACGCACTTCTTTGACTTTTCGTTCTTGTTTGACTATCTCGCCTTATTTAAAAAGTTTTAGTAAATATTACTTATTTTGTTATAACTTAAGTTATCATTAGAGATGTTTTTATAATGATTTCTTTATTTCTTTATTTGTATAAAAATACGGAAATAAGACGAATAGTCGGAAATACAAATAGTATCAGTCAAACAAGTGCATTTATTTCCGGACGGAGCTGTGGCCGAGGAATTGCTCGCTACAAGCCACAGACTCGCCACAGTTTTGCATGTGCTAAAGGACAAACAATAAAGTGCAAGACGACGGAGCAAAACTCAGTGGCTGCCAAAAGTTAAGCGGGAACCAAACAGCTGCCTAGGCGGGTGTGGCAGCCGAACTTTATGCATGGTGGGTTGTGGCCACCATCCAAACACCCCCTATTTTTGGGTCAGCAGCTGACTTTATGATCGACTTCTATTGATTTGACTTGCAATTCCCTCTCGATGGAATTCCTTCAGAGTTGGTAGAATTAAATGGTCTCCCTATGCTGAATTTTTCGAGAAATCGTGGTATCCTAGAATAGATTGACGATTTCACACTCTTAGAATCTCTTCACCTCTCTTGGAACTTTAAGCACGTCATACTTGTCGTCTCTCAATTCGTTGAATCTCTCAAACAACAATTTGTCCGGAGAAATACCTATTGGAGATCAACTCAGAACGCTTTTTTTTTTTTGAGTAATAGAGCTTTCATTAATTCTCAGCAAGAGTACAATCCATGGTTGCTAGCTCCACTAGCCACTCCGGAATACAATCTAACCAAAAAAAGGAGCGCTTAGTGGCCGAAACAGAAGATGCACACATGTACGCCACCGAGTTGGCATCCCTACGAACCGAACTCACACAAAAATCTGTAAAACTCTTGCTTAGCTCTATTATATCGAAACACAAACCACCAATAGATGACCTGGTCGACGACGAATCCTTCAGAAGATTGAAGAGACCTTGGCAGTCAATCTCCAGGACAAGCCGCTGCACTCCCAGCTCAGCTGCAAGCTCCAGGCCTTCCTTTGACGCCAACGCCTCCGCCGTGAGTGCATCCGAGACCTCGTCAAACCACCTGGCCGCCCCTCCCAGAACCTGTCCGTCATCATCACGGATTACGACTCCAGCGCGACCAGTGAAGGCGTTTTGATCAAAGCCCCCATCAGTGTTCACCTTCACCCATCCAGGTTGGGGGGTTTCCCATCTCATCCGAGACGCCGGTTGCTTGATCATCTTCGGAGACTTCAGTGATGTCAAGTCTTCCATCAACCTTGATATATATCTGGCCATGGCACCCGGCTCCCAGACTTTTCGGCCATGACGACGACCATTGCGACCAGTCGAAAGACACCAAGCACCGCTCACTACCACAACAGCCAGCGATCTCTTGCACAGGTCAGACCTCAACACATCTGTGGCAAAGGAGCAGGGATGAAGTCTTGGCACTTTCACCCCCAGGATGTCTTCACCTCTTCCCAAAGCCTCATAGCAATCGGGCATTCAAAAAACACGTGATGTAAGGTCTCATCCTGATGACCACACACTCCACAGTAGCTTTCCGCAGATACGTGCCATCTCTTCAGTTCAGACTTAGACGGCAAGGAATTGTGGATAACCCTCCACCAAAACACGTGGATTTTGGGTGGGACATCAAGCTTCCAGATCGAGGCCCAGTCATAATCACCTCCCGAGCCTGAAGCTTCACCCATCGACGCCATTGCTTCTTCTGACTATTCTTGTTTCAGTAACCTGTAAGCTGATCTCACAGAATACACTCTATTTTTATCAAACGCCCAGGCCACGACGTCGCTCTCCAAACGCGTGCTGGCCTTGATCTTAAGCACCTCCTTCGCTTCAAGTATCATGAAGCATTTGTGGACTGCCTCCTCATCCCAGACACGTGTCCCAGGAATGAACAGATTGGAAACCCTCTCTGTTCTTGCCGTTTCCATACGGACGAGCGGTCTGAGAGATCGCAGGCCCGGGATCCAGTTGTCTTCCCAAGCATCTATATCACCAGGACCCACTCGTTTAATCAAACCACGTTTGAGTATGTCCCTTCCATGGAGAATTGCCCGCCAAGTCGCCGAGCTTCGCCGTTTTTAGTCGCCGAGAGGAAGTCGCCATTCGGGTAATATTTTCCCCTCAGGACCTGAGCACACAACGAGTCCGGACGCTTCACCAATCTCCAACCCTGCTTCCCGAGCATTGCCTTATTGAACAGAGAAAAATCTCTGAAGCCGACCCCCCATCCTGCTTCAATCTAGTGAGCTTCTTCCATCAAAGCCAGTGGATCCTGTGGTTGTCCAAAGAACTCCCCCACCAATAATTTAACACCGTTGACGTGAGCTTTGACACAACGCTGGTGAGAGCTTGAAATATGCCATCAGATAGGTCGGCACTGCCTGAACATTTGCTATGAGCAGCACCTCCCGAGCCGCGCAACTCAGCCCCTTCTCTACCCAGCCTGCCACCATACCTCTGGCCCTCAATGACACATAACTGAAAGCATCAGCGTTCCCTCGTCCCACTGCTGTTGGGAGGCCAAGGTATCTCTCTCCCAGGGCCTCAGATGGAATCCGAAGGCTTTCATGGACTTCATTCTTACAAACTTGATCACAATTGGGGCTGAAAAATATTGCAGACTTGTGTTTGTTAACAAGTTGGCTCGAGCCCCGATTATAATCCCCCAATATGGTAGCCACCCTGTCAGCACCCCTCTTTGAAGCCTGGGTAAATATCAAACAATCATCAGCAAACAACAAATGGGAGATCCAAGGTGCATGCCTACTGACCCGAACCCCTCTAGACACGTAGAGCGGGCCAATGCTCTTGAGCATATTTGATAAGCCTTTACAGCACAATAGAAATAGGTAAGGAGATATGGGATCTCCCTGTCGAATCCCCCCGAGTTGGTTTGAATTCATCTGAGAAAACTCCATTGACTCGTACCGAGAAGGATACCGAAGTCACACATTTCATGACAAGCGTGCACCACTACTCCGGAAACCCTAGTGCTCGCATTATGTTCTCCAGATACCTCCACTCGACACGATCATAGGCTTTCGCCATATCCAACTTAATGGCATAGCCCCCACTCTTTCCCTTCTTGTGCCTCAAATAATGAATACACTCATAGGCTATCAGAACATTATCCGTGATCAACCGTCCCGGCACAAAGGCACTTTGTTCTACCGATATTACTTCCTCCAACACCATGCGCAAGCGATTCGCCATGACCTTGGAGCAAATTTTGTAGAGCATGTTGCACAAAGAAATGGGGCAGTACTGGGATAAGTCTTGTGGATTGCAAACCTTTGGAATTAGAACCAGTAGGGTTTTGTTCACTTCCTCTGACAGCTCGCCTCTATTCAGAAATTTAAGCACCACCTCCACCACACATGGCTTAACCAAACTCCAATGCGTCTGGAAAAAACCTGCATTGAAACTGTCCACGCCTGGAGCTTTGCTCGGCGCCATCTGAAAGAGGGTCGATTCAATCTCTTGCTCGGTGAAGGGTTTAACAAGCACATCACATATCTCCGGGGTAACCTTCCGAGGAACATGAGTACAGATCACCTCCAGCTGCAAATTATCTTGTGCTGTGAACAGTTCTTGGTAAAATTCACACGCCATCGCTAGCTCCTCCTGCTCGGTGAACACTCGTCCATCGCTAGCTGTAAGAAGCTTGATGCGGTTTGTCCTCCCTCGAGCCCGAGCTTTGGACTGGAAAAAGGATGTATTCCGATCGCCCTCCTTCAGCCAAGAGATTCGAGATCATTGTCGTTCCATGATCTCTTCCCTTGCCAAGACATCGGACAACTGAGCCATGATTGATCGCTCCCTATCCGTAGGATCGCGATACAAAGTACCACTCCTTTCCTGTTCCAACTCCACCCTGAGCTCCTGCACTTTCTTTTTGACGGAGCCAAAGACCTCACGGTCCCAGTTTTTTAGTGCTGATTGTAGGCTCGACAAAGCAGATGCATCTATGGAGAGGTCAGACGAACCTGGTCCTGGGTCCCAGGTCTGATCAATGAACTCCCTGTACTTCCTGTGTACTTGCCACATGTTCTCGTAACGAAACGGCTTCGGCCGTCGGCGACCACGAGAGGCCAGCTCTCTTTGATGAACCGACCTGCATAGTCTGACTCCGCTAGCGGTATGTGGAATACCTCTGTCTCGCCCAGCTCAGTCATGAAGTTGCTATCTCCCATGGCATGGTCCAAACGACACTTGACATTACGGTCCTCCTCTTGTCGATTGTCCCACGTATATGGGAGTCCGTGGAAACCAAGATCAGTCAGACCACAGTCACTCACCACATCCTGGAACGCCGAAATCTGCCACTGATCCCGTTCGTTCCCTCCAATTTGTTCTCCGGGTGCTAGGACTTCATTGAAGTCTCCCAAGCACAGCCATGGCACATCGAACTGTGCTCGCAAGAACCTCATCAAGAACCAGCTCTCCTTTCGTCGCTCCCATCGAGGCTCACCATAGAACCCCGTCCGCCTCCATTGTGAAATACGCAGTCGATCGCAGGAGAGAATAACATCGATATGAGATCTCGATTTACTCAATTCTGCAACCACCACGTCATACCTCCACATCAGCACCAAACCACCACTAAGGCCCTCCGACTTGATGACAATGGCGTTTGGAAAGCCAAGGTCCCGCTTCAAGCCGAGGGCACGCTCCTCGCCCATTCTCGTCTCCATCAAAAACACCACACCAGGTCTCTTTTCCTCCACCACTTGGCGGAGCTCTTGAACTACCTCGGGCCGCCCACAACCCCGACAGTTCACACTTAGGAGATTCATTGTGCCCGGTGGGGGCTGCCTCCCGCAGCCGCTGCCGATCATGCATGAGAGTTTGAACCTCTTCTCTACTTCTTCAGATTCTCTGCCCTACTAGAGCCACCACTATCCACGCCCGTGTCAAGCTGATGGACCCTCGAGCTCACCATTCCAGCCGGAACAATAGCATTAGACCCCTCTGGGGGGCTGTTCAGGTCCAGGGAGTGGTCGGGCGTGGACGCCCCTTTTGATTTTCTTTTTTGGTCCAAGCGCCCTTCCTCATCCCCGTGCAAGACCAGCTTCTTGTTCACCCCGGCACTGCCACCAGCGACCTCCTCAGTCGCTCCTTCATGAGCTTGTTTCAGCGGTGACAGAACCTCATTTTCCTCAGTATCTCCCACGACACTTCCCGAGAGCCGAGATCCAGACATGGACCCCCGGCCATCCGTGCGAGTGTGCTCCCCCTGGCCTTTAGATGCAGCATAGGTCCCGCTGCTGAAAGATTTGGCCGCCGTCTCAGCAAAGGATTGGATACGGCGTCGTTTCTCTTTCGGAGCCCGCAGTTGTACGTCATAAGGTAGCTTACCATCATCATCTCGCTCCACCGGTGTCGGGCACTCGAGCTCCGAGTGCCCCATCCTACCACAGGCAAAGCAAATGTAGGGCAACTTTTCATATTGCGCTCGAAACCATCGGGGCTCCTCATTCTTATTCACTCGCATGAGAATTCCCCTCCTTATAGGTTTATCAATCTCAATCGACACACGAGCCCTCAGAAAGGCTCCACTTGCTTTCCCATCACTATCAACATCCATTTTCTCAACATGGCCAATCATTGCCATGGCCCTCGAGCCTCTGGTTCGGTTCATCCATCCCAAAGGTAAGTTCAGTAAACGAACCCATATCTCCATCCTATCAAACACGATATCCCCCGCAGAGAGTTTTGCATCATACTCCTTCAGCAGGACAGCGTATCGCTTCACCATCCATGGCGTGCCCAGCAGAACGCGATCCAGATCACGACCACTGCCGAACTCTGCCACAAAAAGATTGTCTCCCTTCTCCCCCACCGAACGGATCTTGAGACCTACTGGATTTCCCAGGCGGCCTTCATCGCGGGACGGATCGCGTTGATGTGCACCGGACTCGGGGAGAGGACCTTACCCACCAGCGCCATCTCAACCGGCGCCATGGAAACATCATCTTCCTCATCACTGAATTCCATCACAGCTCCTTCCTCTTTCGTGAGGTTGAGTTTCCGGAGCAGCTCCTCGACATTAGGGTTTGGGCCATCGCCCGTGCCCTTCATCAAACCCTCGCCTGACGACGCCATCACGAGCAGTCAAGGGAAAAACTTGCGTGCGCTGTGCGATCAGTAGCACAACCACGAAACTACAGAACCCGACCAGGGGACCTAAGCGGCGAAACCCTAGCGGTAGGCTGCGTCGACAGCGCTTTCCTGGCTAACTGATGCTATGTTGTTGTCTGATGCCTCACTGCAGCGGAGGGTGCGGGGCGTGGTCGCCGTGGCCGCAGTGGCCGCCGGCGTTGCGAGATCGAGGTCGCCGGTGTGGCGGCCTAGATCGTGGTCGAGCTCTCAATCGCCTCTGCGATCGCCCAAGTCCCCGATCCAAAAATTACGGACCGCATTTTTCCGTGCGAAGCTTCTGGTTCATCTCTGTGGCGGATTTTATCAACTCAGAACGCTTGATAATTCCTCTTATACCAACAATCCAGGTCTTTGTGGTTTTCCCCTAAGCATTGTTTGTAAAAACCATACCTTGGATAGGGCAAATATGTGGATGCATACGCCATACTATCACAAAATTGCACTTGCCAATTCTTTCCATAGATGTGAAAAAATAAGTCAATCACAATTTATTTTACTCCATCCGTCCTAAAATATAAGAAATTCTATGACATATTATGGGGGTAAAAATAAATGATGCATATTACTCCCTTGATCGTGTGAAAATGGCTGGCAATTAGGTATCGATTGTAGGTATGCATGTAAATGCTGTCTTTTTTAAAATAGAGTTGGCGGTGATTTCACTTAAATCTATCTTACTCCCTCTCAATAAACCAATTCCTATAAAAACTCTAAGTCAAACTATCTTAAGTTTGGCCGATTTTATATATAAAAAAGGATAACAACATGACACCAAATAAGTATATTATGAAAACATATTTAATGATATATCTAGATGCTAATTTGCTGTCGTAAATATTGGTGTTATTTTCTTTTTAAAAAAATTGATCAAAATTAAGAATTCTCTAGAAGTTGATTTTGGGAAAGAGGGATACAGTCTATGGTAAGTTTTAAATAATTTAATACTTATATTTTAGAATGGAGCAAGGTTTTTTTTTTTGGGTCCAATGACACTTATGATACTCAACCAGGCTCGACGGCCTTGTATTAATAGATGCTTGCTCAACCAAATCTCGAGCAGTCAAAAAACATTTACAAACTCGGGGAGGGGATTAGTCCATAAACAAGACTGACCCGGGTCCCAATTCAGAGCGATGATGAAGTTGACGTGGAATACTGAGATACTGGGTTAAGTCTTCCATTAGTGCAGTATGCTGCATCAGCACTTCCATGGTGGATCAGTGGACGACTGCTGACTAATGGTCATCCATCTAAAAATTGCCGGTCAAGTGAGGCTGAACGTCCTATATTTTTCAGAGAATAGTGAGTTATTTCCTTCTTCTAAAATCTCTTCTTCTATAATCCTTGTGGCTACTTCCAAATTAAGGCGCAGAGATGCATGCAATCCACTGCAACTTATCACCTTCCACATAAGACAGAGCCTTGGCCATGGCGCTACAGCTACTCCTCCAGATCTCATTTTTTGTGTTAATATGTCCAGCCATTGCCATCAACCCAGAAGCAGATGCACTTCTCCGATGGAAATCCACACTGATTGGAGCCAACTCATTGTCCTCATGGTCGCCTGCCAGTTCAACCTGCTCCTGGTTCGGCGTCGCCTGCGACGGTACCGGCCATGTCACTGCACTCCGCCTTCCCCGTGCAGGTATCAACGGCAAGCTTGATGCCTTCTACTCCACCGCGTTCCAGAATCTCACTGGCCTTGACTTCAGCGACAACTACCTTGTTGGTACCATTCCGGCGAACCTGTCCATGTTGCTCACTCTCACCTATCTTGACTTGAGCAGCAACAGTCTCAGTGGTGCCATTCCCTACCAACTTAGTAAGCTCCCTATGATTGCCCATCTTAATCTAGGGAACAACCACTTGTTCAACCCAGAATATGTCAAGTTTTTACCTATGCCCAGTTTGAAATTCTTATCTTTAATCAACAATAATCTTCGCATTCCTGCAAGGTGGATGCCCAGCGGCCGTCACCGTCCGCACTGACCCGCTCGTGCTGGAGGAAGCTTCTACGGTTCTTGCTTGCATGGTGTTCGATGTTTTGCGGCAACAACATCCACGCCTCCCAGACGCCATGCAAAGGAAAATGACGCGCTCCCACGTCCTGCGCCTCCCCGCCGAAGAGATCGCCATCGCCACCGGACTCCTCCACCCTCCCCGTTGATCGGCTGTCTTCGTTTCACCATGGGGTCTTCCTTAGACCTTGCTGCTCGGCTGGATTTCTCCCATAGTCGTTCGTTCGAAGAAGAGGTGGATCGTCGTTTTGGTACCCTGGTTCATCACCCCTCTCCCTCGTCTGATGGTTCTTTCTTCCTGCTTGCCACTTTTCGCCGTTACTTGTTTCGCTTGACTGAGGACTCTGTCTCTTTGGCCCTCCAATCATGTTTGGGTGGTCGCGCTGCTGGCTTCCATGTCTAATTCTTGAGTAGAAATCACTTTCGTTTCTCTGTTTCCTGCAAGCAAGTTGGGTTTCATGTGTTTCATCTTCGTCGTGTGATCACGTCCCAATTTGATGTCTATTTCCACCTTTGGAGTAATGGCATGCCCAACTGGGAACGAGAAAAGCGTCTCTGGGAAGAAGAACAAGAAAAGGAATGGTCTACTGTTCTCTCTAAGAGCACAAAGAGATCGATCAAAAAAACAGACAGCAAGCATGTCTCTTTTGCGAAGCATTTGGTTCAGAAGTCTCCGTGCAAGCCAGCGCAGCCCAATGGTTTGATCCAACTTGGTTCTTTTCTGGTTCCTCTCCCTCTTGAGCCTGAAACCGGAGTGGTTTCTCTTCTGTTTGTTGGGGACAAATTTGATTTTCATATGGATCGTGGCCATGTTCCTCATGGCAGTTTGCATGAAGATGCTGCGTGCATGGTGGATTCCCGGGAAGCTAACAGATTGATCTCAAATACAAATCCCTCTTTGGGCCCCTTGTGCTGCAGCCGTTGTTTGCTTACTTGGCACGTCCGCTCGCAATGTGCTAATAAAATCAGATGCCGGGCATGTTTCTACTATGGTCATGTCCAGAGGCAATGCCTCACCAGGGCCTGGCGCAGATTAGTGTGGATACCAAAGGAAACTCCAACAAATCTCACTGATTGTCAAAACATCATTGGCTCCCGCACCGTCAACACTGAGAAGCCAGACTCTCTGCCTTCCCAAGCTAAGGAACAGCTGCACCCCCAATCTCCCATGTGCCCGCCTCTGCCGCCGCATCCTTCTGAAGGAAATCCTGTTAACTCCACCGTCGCCGAGGATGTGCAAGTTCCAGCCCTGGCCAATGGGCCAGATATCCTGATGGGTTTGCCATTTGTGATTTCAGAGTTTGCCAGCTCGTCTTCTAGTGATGCCTCCTTCCCTCAGGTTGATGAAGGGGCTCTCAAATCCTTGGCAGCCAACAAGCCATGTGCTGATCACCTCTTTTACAGCAACAATGGGCTGCTCGCCCCCCAGATTCACTGTGCCAACATCACTATTTTTCATCGCAAGGGCATACCAAGTAGTTTCAGTCCAGGTGCTTCAACTTCTCTGGCTTTTAGGCCGATCTGCATTGACAGAGCTATTGTGGAAGCCCCAGTTGTTACTAGCCTGGAAATCGTTCCCTGGCGCCCAGTGCTTGATGCTAATGCTCTCCAACTCTGGCCGAAAATTGTAAAAGCCAGACGTTGTGCTGCTCCCTCACAGGTCAGCCATCTTGACTATCCTGTCAATACTGGCACAGAAAGATCCAGCCCAGCAGAGTCTGAATTTCAAGCTGAAAACAATAGGCCCAGTCCACCCACATACAAATACTACAAGCGCAGGCAGACTGCTAAAGGGAAGACTCTGTCTCTGCCTACAGTCATCTCCAATTCTAGCCCCTCCACGCCATTAGCTGAAGGCAGTGTCAGGCGTTGCTCCCGTCTTAGTGCCAACAAGGCGGGTTTTCGTGAAGTAAGAATTGATAAAGAACCAAGTAAGATGCGCAAGACCATCCCCATCATGATTAATAAAGATACAGGCAAGGCTGGTCCCATTTCCCTCTTCATGCTGCAAGAATGGGGAGTAAAGTGCGGTGTAGCTCCTGGGGAGCTCACTGAGGATGCGCTGCTCCAAGCGCCCTGATCATTCCCATTTGTTTCCAAGATGAATGCACGAAATTGGAATATTTTATGCTGGAACATACGTGGGATAAATGGCTATGACAAATGGGACGCGGTCAGGGATAAAATAGAAGAAAGTGCTTGCTCGATCATTTGCCTACAGGAGACGAAGAGAGAACACTTTCAAATGTCTTTTATCAGAAAGTTTGCTCCAAGGCGTTTTGATTGCTTTGATTTTATACCTTCGGTAGGCGCCTCGGGGGGTATCCTGGTTCTTTGGTGCAGCTCCATTTTTAAAGGTGATATACTAGACAAGAGATCCTTCGGTATCACTATCAAATACACCTCAGTTCACAATAATGAGACATGGAAGCTAACCAATGTGTATGGCCCTTGCATCGAGCCTGCTAGAACGGAATTTATTAATTGGTTCAAAAACCATGAGATAGATGATGAGGAGAATTGGATTTTTCTTGGCGATTTTAATTTCTATCGATCCCTGAGTAACCGTAACAAGCCGGGCGGTTCTCTGTCTGACACGTTCATTTTCAATGATGTAATTGGGCACCTTGGTCTAGTAGAGCTGCCACTGAAAGGAAGAACATTCACCTGGAGCAACATGCAGGCTGATCCGTTGCTTGAACAACTTGATTGGTTTTTCACATCATCCAACTGGACGATTGATCATCCAAACACGGAGGTGCTACCTATGGCAAAGATTATGTCAGACCATATTCCATGCAAGGTAGTCATTAGTACTTCTATGCCTCGGTCTAATCTATTTCGCTTTGAGAATTATTGGGCAGAGCAAGATGACTTCATTGAAACAGTCCAGAGCTCCTGGCTTGCATCGCCCAACATGCACACAGCAACTAGAACCATCTCATCCAAATTCAAGAGTTTGAGATCAGCTTTGAAACTCTGGAGCAAGAACATCTCTAATCTCAAGCTGCTTATAGCCAATTGTAACATGGTCATTTGTTTTCTAGATAATTTGGAAGATAGCAGAGGCTTATTTAATCCAGAGATCAACCTCTCGGGCAGCTGTCAGAAGACAATTAAAGTTTTGGCTACATTGCAAAAACCTTTATTGGAAGAAGAGGTACACCGTCAATCGTATCAGACTAGGTGATGAGTGTACCAAATTTTTCCATGGGATGGCAACCATTTCACATAGACATAATTCTATCCCCCAATTAATGGATGAGCAAGGAATACTGATACAATATCATGAAAGCAAGGCTGGCTTACTTTGGATATCCTTCAGGAATAGGTTGGGAATTTCAATAAATCCAGTAATGTGCTTCAATCTTGATAGCCTCATTGCTCCGGTTGGCGGTCTTGATGATATTAGTGCACCTTTCTCCCATGAAGAAATTGATAGAGTGGTCAGATTCATGCCCTCGGACAAGGCTCCAGGGCCCGATGGTTTCAATGGCTTATTCCTTAAAAAATGCTGGCCTATTATCAAGAATGATTTCTACTCTCTTTGTTCTGAATTTTATTCAGGGGCAGCTGATCTAGAGAGCATCAACACATCTTTTATCACCTTGGTGCCCAAGAAACCGCAGCCAGAGACGGTTAATGATTTTAGGCCGATCTCACTCTTGAACATTGGCCTCAAAGTATTAACAAAAATTCTTGCAGATAGGCTCCAGGCAGTCATTCTACGCCTAGTACACCGTAATCAGTATGGCTTCATTCGTTCGCGTACAATCCAGGATTGCTTGGCTTGGAGTTTTGAGTATATTCACCAATGTCATCACTCAAAGAGGGAAGCAATCATTCTCAAACTGGATTTTGAAAAAGCATTTGACTTAGTGGAGCATTCAACAATCACCCAAATCTTGTCACATATGGGCTTCCCTCCGAGATGGATAGTCTGGGTACGTGGCATCCTATCTTCAGCATCATCGGCTGTCCTACTAAATGGAGTGCCAGGTAAATATTTTAAATTCAAAAGGGGTGTACGTCAAGGGGATCCACTATCGCCTCTGCTGTTTGTTCTAGCGGCTGAACTACTGCAAATTTTGATCAACAAGGCAGCAAACATGAATTTGCTTAAGGCCCCTATCCCCCAGCCAACAACAGATTTCCCGATTGTTCAGTACGCAGACGATGCCCTTCTAATTCTCCAAGCAGATGCACGGCAATTAGCCTTTCTCAAAGCCCTCCTTCACAGCTTTGCAGACCCAACATGCCTTAAGGTGTATAGGAAATCACAGATGATTCCTATCAACGTAACTCAAGAAAAGATGGTGCAGCTTGCAGGCACTTTTGGATGTGAAATTGGTGTGATGCCATTTACATATTTGGGGTTACCCATGGGCACCACCAAACCTAGTGTTGATGACTTTGTGCCAATGATGGACAGGGTGGAACGACGTCTATCTGCCTGTTCTACATGGTTATCTCACTCGGGGCGCCTAGAGATGTTGAATTCAGCCATCACGCCAATCACAACATATGCGATGTGTACAGTTAAGCTGCCGAGAGGTATGATTGATAACATTGACAGAGCGAGAAAACAATATTTGTGGCGTGGCAATGACCCAGAAAAGAAAGGTGGAAATTTAGTAGCCTGGGAGATAGTGCAGCAGCCAAAAGACAAGGGTGGCCTTGGTGTACTCAAGCTACGGTTGCAAAATGATGCTTTGCTCCTAAAGCAATTAAACAAATTCAACAACAAGGTGGACACACCCTGGGTTCAGCTAGTCTGGAGCAAATATTATGAATCAAAAGTACCACATGCTGCTAGAGAG
This sequence comes from Themeda triandra, assembly GCA_018135685.1. NCBI lineage: Eukaryota > Viridiplantae > Streptophyta > Magnoliopsida > Poales > Poaceae > Themeda > Themeda triandra. Next base: position 175,536 of record JAENPR010000894.1, on the reverse strand, counting down.
ATGGGCTCCTTCTGGTGGAAGGATATACTCAGGCTAAATACCATCTACAGAGGCATAGCGACATGCACAGTTGGTGATGGCTCGACAGTATGCTTCTGGGATGACTTATGGACAGATTCTGTGCTCTCTATTAAGTACCCAAGGCTAGTCTCATTTGCAAGAAAAGTGGATGTGTCTGTCCTAGAAGTTATGCAAGCTGAAGATTTGGATGCTCTCTTCATTTTACCACTGTCTGCAGAGGCGTTAGATGAACTGGATAGCCTACAAGCGCAGCTCCAAACTATGCCCTATGATGAGGAAAATGCAGATAGCTGGGTGCCGGTTTGAGGCAACAAATACTCATCAAGGAGATTCTATCGTGAGGCCTTTTCACCGGTGGATGCTCACCCAGTGTTCAGAATAATGTGGAAGTCAAAATGCATGCCACGGATTAAGTTCTTTGTGTGGCTAGTCTTGGTGGATAGACTTAACACAAAGACAATGCTCCAACGCCGTCATATTAATATCCAGGGTGATGCAAATTGTGTGATGTGCAATGCTGGGGTGCATGAGACCATAGAGCACCTCTTCTTCACATGCCCCTTTGCACAAGTTTGTTGGGAGACAATCAATTTCACTTGGGATGAATCTCTGAACCTGCATGACAGATTGATCAAGGGTGGTGAGACGCACTCCTTGCCGTTCTTCACTGAAGCTACGATGGTTGCTGCTTGGGAGCTATGGAAATTGCGCAATGATAAAGTTTTCCAGAGAAGGGACCCCACTACATCGCTTTGGATGGCTAATTTCAAGAATCAATGTTTTCTTCAATCTCTTAGATTCAAGGACGACCTTAGGTCATCTTTTTGTTTTTGGCTTGATGCTTTCGGTTAATCTGGTTGTAAGTATAACCCCGTGTTTTTCTTTTTAATCTAATTCAAAGTTTACTGTGGGGATCTCCCCTACAGTTTTTTACCGTAAAAAAAAAAAAAATAATCTCCACGGCACATTCCCCCAGTTTATCCTCAACTGCACGCAGATGAGATCACTTGATCTATCATTTAATTCCATCTCGGGACATATACCAGGCTCACTTGCAGATATGGTCCCGAGATTAAGGTATTTGGATCTGTCACATAACCAATTCTCTGGTACAATACCACGTTCACTTTCAGGGCTCCGAAAGCTCAGGGAACTATATCTTGATACAAATAATCTCACTGCCGGAGTCCCAGAGGAGCTGGGGATGATATCTGGATTGTGTATTCTTAGACTATCGAACAACTTACTAGGTGGATCAATCCCAGCATCACTAGGGAAGCTTCAAAAGCAAGATCAGCTTGCAATATCCAATGCTTCTTTGTTTTCAACTCTTCCAGCCGAGTTGGGGAACCTTACCAGCCTCGAGTACATGGACTTGTCACAGAATCAGTTGCATGGAAGTTTACCACTGTGTTTTGCCAAGTTGCAAAGAATAGAAGCCCTCTACTTAAGCGAGAATAATCTTAGTGGGGCCATTCCGCCGGAGGTATTTACAAACTTGACCCAGCTCTTGTTCTTGCGCTTGTCCAAGAACTCGTTCAGCGAAAGCATCCCAGCCGAGTTGGGGAACCTTACCAGACTTGGTGTCATGGACTTGTCACATAATCAGTTGCACGGAAGTTTACCAAAGTCTTTTGCCAAGATGCAAGCAATGCAAGCCTTCTCTTTAAGCGGCAATAATCTCAGCGGGGCCATTCCGCCGGAGTTATTTACAAATTGGACGGCGCTCTCAGAGTTTGTCTTGTCCAACAACTCGTTCAATGGAGGCATCCCAGCGCAGATCGAGAACTCCAATATCTTAGAATATTTGGACTTGTCAGAGAATCACTTTACTGGAACAATACCATCGCAAATCAGTAACACGTCTTTGGTATGCATTGACATTAGCACCAATCAACTTGAGGGCGAGCTTCCTGCATCTATATCAATTCTTCAAGGTCTCAAATATCTCTTCCTGTCTGACAATAAGCTCACAGGTAGCATTTCAAATCTCAACGGCACGGAGTTGCCCACTTTATGTCAATTCAAAAATAGTAGTTTGCAAACCATGGATCTGTCCAACAACCAACTATTTGGAGAGCTCCCAGGTTGCATTTGGAACTTGCAGTATCTTCAAGTCTTGGATTTGTCCAGCAACACTTTAGTTGGGGAAGTATCAACAATGACTAACTCTACGTCCTCTTCACTAACGTCACTACACCTATCCAACAACAACTTCACTGGACAGCTTCCAGCAGTGTTGAAGAACTTGAAAAACATATAAATTTTGGATCTTGGAAACAATAAGTTTTCTGGAACGATTCCTCCTTGGATACATGAGAGCAATCCTTTGTTGCGGATTCTCCAACTGAGATCAAATTTATTCAAGGGAAGTATTCCCTGGCAACTTTCACAGCTCTCCTATCTCCATCTGCTTGATCTAGCTGAAAACAATTTTACAGGTTCAATACCAAAAACATTGGCCAACTTATCTTCGATGTGGAAGCAATTTGTGATGCAGCAAGAAAGCACCAACACTGGTCCTAACCATAACACGTATGGATACGGCTTTGGTGACATAGTTTGGAAAGGACAAGATTATATTTTGGGCAATGTTGACATATTTTGGAAAGGACGAGATTACTATTTTCAGTCATCCGCTGACTTTATGACTGCTATTGATTTGTCTTGCTTGTGAAAACCATTCCAGTTCCATGACTACCTTGGATAGAACAAATGAATACCACAAAGATCTTGAAATCATATGGCTCTACTACTCAATAATTGCTGGTGTTGTCTTTGGGTTCTGGCTGTGGTTTGGAGCATTATTCCTCTGCAAGTTCTGGAGGTTTGCTTTCTTCAGTTCCATTGATGCCATACAGAATAAACTTATGCATAAGATGAAGCACAACTGAGAACAGAGTACTTTGGTTTCCATTTATGACCACTTGTGCAAGTCTCAGAGTCCTTTTATAGTTGCATGATCTGCAGTTCTGCTCCAAGGTGGTGCTAGGGGCATAAAAGGTTGGCGCAGAAACCTCATTTCTTCGACAATAAATAGTAGTCAATTGTTTCCATGTGGAGAGAATTGGCTTTGCTAAGCTTATTATTGTATCACCAATACTGGTGTATTGTCCGAATTGTATCAGACATGTATGCATGTAACCCCCTGATTCGTGTGTGTTCTTGCAACCTGAGTAGATAATCCTGCTTCTTTGGCAGGCTAATAGTGCTGCTTGCCTGCTTGTTCGCCACCATAAAAATCGTGTTAGGCTGCTATATAATTGAATTGCCAAAAGCGAGAGCTGTTAAAAGCACACACCTTGCACTTGTGGTTGCAGGTTGCTTGGAATGAGCATTTGCAGTAATATCCTTTAATCAGGGCTCCTGCTTGCATGAGTAGTGCCTCCTGTTTCTACGGAGCCACTGGACAGGGAGAGGGGCCGAAACGGGCTGTTGTAGGGAGCGCCAGAGAGGGAGTGACGCTGGATCCGGGCGGTGCGCCAGAGGAGCCTGGGACGGAGGGCGAGCCAGGCACCAGGGAGTAAGCAGCACCCCCCGTGCCCATCCCTTCTAGTGCCGGCGTGAGGAGGCGGAGACGCTGGATCCGACCGGGACGGGGCAGCGGCGGGCGAGCTGGTGGCCTGATGCTGCTCGACCGGCGGCAGCGCCGCAGCGGCGCGCGTTTGGCCAGGTCACGGATTCGAGTGGGAACACGATAAAAAACGATTTTTTTTATCCCCTGATGGTGAAAACTGATAAGAACGAACTGAACGGGTGCAAAAGCCAATCAACTATTTACGTTGCTTTATTTGATCACTAGAAACAGGAATAGGATCGAGATAGCCAGAACCAGAATAAAAACGGGATTGCAAGAATTTTAAAAAGAAGAAAACAAATACAGACAATAAAAAAATTTATCAAGTCAGACATCATCATCATAACATGATTTAGAGCGTGTTTGGATGTCTAGATCAAATCAGACGAGGCCCGTGGCATTTAGGGTATGTTTGTATGCAATCCTGAATGAATTTTTTTTCCGAGGACATGCAACGGCATGTATTTCATTGTTAGAGAGCTCTCGTATAGTAAGCAGAAACTTACCGACCCAACACACACCCATCCATCTCGCACGAGATTTGTTTAATGAATTTTGTCAGGAATGTTTAATGCATGTACCTTGCTTCCTTAGCATGGACCAGGCAATTTACTACTTCGTATTAGTGAGCTAGGCCCCACAGTTCCACTTTTCAAGGCAACAGGTTTCAACCAAACAGCTAGTAGTCTTCTATTTGCGCAAATTCAAAACCATTCACAGGAACCATTCACAGGCAACATCTTGCTCCAAGCAAATGAGCCAGGACTGCAACCAAACTAGCCTTAGGCGCATGATGCATCACTTCCCCTCGCACTATCTAATCTAAAGTGCCTAGAGCATTGTTGTCAAAAAAGAAAAGTGCCTAGGGTAAGGCCACCACGCTAGGCACCACAAGTGGGTGAGGCCATCATCTAGGCTGTTCGTCGCCGATGGGGTGCACTCATCCATGTCTCCCTGATCGTCTCATGCGCCATCTACATACCTTCTTCCTCTTATTGTGGTACAATATTTGGTCGCTCCTATTCTACCGATGGTTCGCCTTCGGTACCACTAGGTTATACTGAGAGTTCCACGCATTCCCGGGACCGGGATCACACCTCAATGCCTCCTTCATCATTGGCCAACACAGGCCCAAGTGTCCAATGTATGGACCTAGTTATGTGCAGGAAACTCTGAGCACTTTGCCACACTAGTCGGGAGAAATCGCTGAAAATATTACAAGGTCTAGTGAGGAAATAACTCGTCGATATGTACAAGATCCCGGTCTTCAGGGTGAATAGGTACACATCGAAAGATTTTCTAGCACGCTTCAACCATTGCAACGCAAGGACCAGGAAGCGTTACTTAATGCACCAACAACAATGTTACTCCCTACTACTTGTGAAAGCGGTGGTGGCAACAGTCCATAGTGGTTGTTGGTTCCTCTCGTTTCAAGGTCCTTGCGGGGATGCGGAACACCCCCTACGACTTTTGGGGAATTCCAGCTACGGAGTTCATTGTCGGTTCATCGTGCGCACGTGTGAGAAGTCCTATTAAATTAAATCTAACAGTTAATGCTTGCAGAGTTGCCAAATCTACATCCTCCTTGATGTAGGTAGCAAATGTGTTTCCGTGTTTATATGCGGATGCATACGCCATGCTATCACAAAATTGCACTTGCCAATTTCTTTCCATAGAAGTGGAAAAAAAAGTTAACCAAAATTTATTTGATTCTTTTGTCCTAAAATATAAGGAATTCTATAAATTCTAGGATATATTAAACTAAATGATGCATATAATTGCCTTAATCATGTGAGAATGGTTGGTAATTATATATCAAAATAGTAGGTATGCATGTAAATGTTGTCTTTGTAAAATTGACTTGGCGGTGATTTCACTTAAGTCTATCTTACTCCCTCTCAAATTAAATCAAAGGATTGTTTGGATCCCACCTTCTAAAATTTAGTAGATTATTAAAATATTTTAGTCACACTTTAGCATCATTTAGTCACCCTTTAGCACATCTTGGGTAACTAGTGGCACTAAAGTGTTTTAGTCACTTTTTGGTCAATTTGTTTAAAGTTTCATCTCTTGACTCTAGGAGGTGGGACCTAAGCAATGCCCTAATTCCTATAAAACCCTAAGTCAAACTATCTTAAGTTTGATCAATTTTATATATAAAATAAGATAACAACATGACACCAAATAAGTTTATTATGAAAACATATTTAATGATCCGAATGTTAATGCTGGGTGTCATAAATATTGGTGCTATTTTATTTAAAAAAATGAAAATTAAGAATTCTCTAGAAGTTGATTTTGGGAAAGAGGGAGTACAGTCTAGGATAAATTTTAAATACATCAATACCTTATATTTTAGAATGGAGCAAGTTTTTTCTTCCCAATGACACTTAAGTGGGCGATGATGATGAAGTTGACGTGGAATACCAAGATGGTGGGTTAAGTCTTCCATTAGTGCACTAATTATAATTATAGTACACTGCATCAGCACTTCCATGGTGGATCAGTGGATGACTGCGACTAATGGTCATCTATCTAAAATTGTGTAACATCTCTCGATGTTATGGAAACTAAAACCGACATGTCATCATAATTAGTTGCAAAGCATTCATGTTAGGTCAACCTTGATGTGCATCAACTAAAACAAAATTTATATTCTAGGTTGATTGTGCTCCGAGATGATGTTTGTTACTTGCTTTTGATAGCCTAGTGGTGTGTCGGTCGAGTCGAACTCGATTTCGTTTCAAAAACCCCTTTTAGACAAACTCCGTTTTACCCCCTTTTCCCTAGTTCAAAATCTACAAAGAATTTGGGGTTGGTTCAAAAAGCAAAATTGTGGGTCTTGATGAGAGCTTCAATGTTGGTGAACAAAGTTTTTCAAGTTTCCAAAAAGATTTTCAAATAAATTTGAAAATACCATTTTCCGACAAATTGTCCCCTTTTGAATTTCAAATCATAATTCAAAAACTATGCTTATTTTGGAAAAACTCTTTTTGGAGAAAATGTGCAGTTTGAAAAGTTAAGTTTTCCATAGTTTTGGAGTTTTTCAAGTTCTTTAGAAAAATCCAAAGTAATTTCAAATATTTCATTCTAGGGTTTTTGTCCCCTTTTTAAAATTTGATTCAAATTCAATTTTCCTTTTAGAATTTGAAAATGGTCCAGTTGAGAAAATTGTAGAGCATGAAATTTCAGCTAGGGTTACTTTTTGGAAAATTTTGAGCACAGTTCATATTTTTGGAGTAATTTGCAAATTTCCACTGCTGTCACATCGTTGCTTGACGTCGCAAGACCCTGTTTCCCTCACTGGCGCCGCCATCGCCGCGGCCATGCCACCCGGATGCCGCGTGTCGTCTTCCCTGACCTCGTCCTTGCGCCATTAAGGACCGGCCCGGACCCCTCCTCCCCTCCTTCATCTCGCTGCTGCCGCCCTCACTCTGCCCCAACGCCATCACCGCCTGAGCACCGCCGCCAAATTTCTCGCCGCCGATTGCTCTTCGCCTCCATCTTCACCTCCACCAGCTCTGCCTCGTCCTTGCGCATCGCCTGGACCACCAAGCGCCTTGTCTCATAGCCTGTAGCGCCGCACCGCCGTTTTCTTCTCCACGGCCGGCAAACTTTGCCGCCGTCGTCCTTCCTCTTCATCGGTTTTCGGTCCAATTGGTCTTCAATTTTGCGTCCGCCTTGGTCATGCGCTCACGGTGCTCCTCTTGCTTCCCGTTTTGGTGGACAGGAGCCCCGAGACGCCGGCCGTGTCGTCGAGGTTCGCCGCTGACAAGTCTGCTGCCGCCAAGCACCCATCTCCGACCACCTAACCACGTCATCTTCGTGCGCATCGTGCTCGTGGTAAGCTCCTGCTTGAGCTCGTGTCCTTGACTTGGTCCTAAGTGCTCCCTTGCCGCCGTCCCGCGTGCGCCGCCGCCGGCACGACCATGCCAGCCGCGGAGCTCGCCGTCGTCATGGTTAGGGCACCGCGTTAGTTCAATTGGTTGGTGCATCTTGTTCGCCTTGTCGCACTGGTCGTGTTGCGCACTTTAGCCTCGTCGGAATCGCTTCCGTTCACCTCGACGCCGTGTCGCAGCGCCACCGGGCCGCCATGGCCGCCGGCAAGCTTGTCGCCGCCGCTCCGCCGCCGCTTTACCTAGCTCGGATGATGCGTCGTGACGCGTAGGTGCCATAGGAACAAGTCCGAGCGCCGGAGACCTCGTCGCCGGCGAGGAAGCGCCGGCGAGGTCATCACCGCCGTCGGCCGGGTCTGTTGGGCTGGCCTGCTCCTTGCTGGGCCGGACCCCAACAGTGCTGGGCCGAGTCGGGCCGGTTTCATCCAGTCGGCCTTTTTCTTTTTCTAATTCCTTTTCCATTTCTTTTTAGGCAAAAAATCTTATTTTCTTTCAAAATTCATAGTAATTCATATGTAGCTCCAAAATTCTGAAAATTTTTGTGTGTGTTCCTTGTGATGTCCTCTATCTAGGAAAAATTCAAAATACCAATTTTGAGTAGTTTTGCTATGTTCAAAAATTAGCCCTTTTAATTAAAAATGCTCCTTCCTTTATTTTTAGTTATTTATTTATTGCTCCAAAAATTATGAAAATTATTTTGTAGCCTTCTCAAGTCATGAGGAGCTTAAGTATAATTTTTGAGATTTATTTGACAACTTTTTATTTTGTCTTTATTTTATGCTTAGTTATTTAATAGATTTTTATTTACTTGCTTAGCCTTAATGATTTTGGATTTGAGTGATGACCCTAGATCATTAGCCTTAATGACCTTCGGCATTTTAATTAATTGTTTGCGCTTGTCTATAATCTTGTTTAAGCATCCGTCGAGCATCATGTTTATATTCAATCATGTTGAAACATCTTGTTTATCACGTGTAGTCCCCGTGCTCGAGGAGAGACCTGTCGATTCCGTTTTCAAAGAATTGTTGCCAAGTTAACCCTAATTCCCGAGGAAGTCAATCCATCTTTGGTGATTGGTCACATCTTCCAGATACATCGTTGAAGAACGTCTACACCGACTTTTGAGGCAAGCCCCGATCCATAACCCAATTCCTTGAATTTACAAAAGTTTATCACTTGATTATGTACCGCTGCATTAGGTACTAGGAGTTGAGTGATCACCTACTTGATGCATTAACTACCTTGATTATTCCAACATCATCCTTGCAACCGTTTGATTGAAAAATGCGTAACAATGCTTAGCCTTGCTAATTTAGTTCGGATTTCAAAAATATTTTCAAAAGGAAGTGCTTACCCTGTCGGTAAGGTTAATGTTACTCAGCAATGCTACCTTTGATCAGACGGTTGGATTGCATCGAAAGACATTTCGATGTAATGCTCTGTCTGGATCAGTTTCATCTTTTAATGAAGTTGAGACCGGACGGGTAACTTGCATTGGGAGAGAGAACCCATGTAGTGTTTCCGTCTGTGTCGATTAAGGACCGTTCGTTGTTGGCCCTCGGATCATGGAGTTTTTAATAGTACTAGTCACATGCCCAAGGCGGGTAAGCCTAGGCTAGGGCTAGTCTACGGCAAGGCGGCTAATCACGCACTGGGAGTGGAGAGATGGCCGAAATACGAGTTGCCCTCGTGGGCTAGAGTCCTGGAGTTGAGGTGTACAGTATTCTCGGGTGGCGTGAACCCGGACTTGTCGAGAGGATCCATAGTCTTGGTTGATATATGCAAACTTAAGTGCTACATATGTCGGGTGGCTAGGAAGCCCCAGTGGGTAGAATAAGCGGTTCGAATCGTCGTTACTCCACGAGAAAGGAGTCTTGATCCGGCACCATCATCGTAGTAACTGTTGCAACTTGAAGGGTTTTTGTTGGAAGTTTAAGAAGGTGTTCTTCGTTAATTATCTTGATCTCATTTGTAATCAAGCTAGACTAGGCCCACTTAAGATTCTAATGACTAATCCGGAAAGTAAAATTTGAGGTTGAAACTAGTCTAGTGCTTTTCTGCAAAATACTTGGTTTCTTCACTAAGCCTTACCTTGTCCTATCTGGCCTTCATTCCTGAGTCTTCTTCCCCCTTTTCGTCGGGTAAGTCTTGCGGAGTAATTTTGTACTCAGGGTTTGTTCTACCCTTGTTGCAGGCGTGTCCGTCTGGTTGAGGACGTCGAGTAGTGTGTCTGGCTTCTGGGCAGAGCACTACGTTTTGGTGAATCATAAAGTTAAGTAACGACATTCCACTACTATGGTTTGTAAAACTTATGTTATCTTAATACTTCCGCACTTTTACTCTGATATATTTTATTTGTACAAAACTGTTGTAATACTGCAATGTCTCTTATAATGATCGATCCAGTTCGAAAGATTCGTGGATGATTCGGGTTTCCCGAGGACATCCGACAGAGCTTGTTAAGTCGTGTGGAACACATGCATAGTAATCTAAGGTCTTTTAAGATAAGGATTAGTGCATGTGAACCACATTACTTAGGAGATTCTGCCACAAATTGCCGGTCAAGTGAGGCTGAACGTTCTCTTTTTCAGAGAATAGTGAGTTATTTCCTTCTTCTAAAATCTTCTTCTGTAAGCCTTGTGGCTATTTCCAAATTAAGGTGCAGAGAAGCATGCAATCCACTACAACTTATCACCTTCCACCTAAGCCAAGCCTTAACCATGGTGCTGCAGCTACTCCTTCAGAACTCATTTTTTGTGCTAATATGCTTATGCCCAGCCATTGCCATCAACCCAGAAGCAGATGCACTTCTCCGATGGAAATCCACCCTGGTTGGAGCCAGCTCCCTGTCCTCGTGGTCGCCTGCCAATTCAACCTGCTCCTGGTTCGGCGTCATCTGCAATGGTGCCGGGCACGTCGCTACGCTCAACCTTTCCAGTGCAGGGATCCACGGCAACCTTGATGCCTTCTACTCCATCGCGTTCCAGAAACTCACCAGGCTTGACCTCAGCAACAACTACCTTGTTGGTACCATCCCGGCGAACCTGTCCATGTTGCTCACTCTCACCTTTGTGGACTTGAGCAGCAACAGTCTCAGTGGCGCCATCCCCTACCAACTCAGTAAGCTCCCAAGGATTGCTAGTCTGAATCTTGCATGCAACAACTTGTTCAACCTGGAATCTGCCAAGTTTTTACCTATGCTCAGTTTGAAATTCTTATCTTTAAGGAACAATAGTCTCAACGGCACATTCCCACAGTTTATCCTCAACTGCACACGGATGAGATCACTTGATTTATCATTTAATTCCTTCAAGGGAGATATACCAGGCTCTCTACAAGATTTGGTCTCGGGATTAAGGTATTTGGATCTGTCATATAACATATTCTCTGGTGCAATACCACGTTCAATGTCAAGGCTCCAAAAGCTCAGGGTACTATATCTAAGGAGCAATAGTCTCAACGGCACATTCCCGCAGTTTATCCTCAACTGCACGCGGATGATATCACTTGATTTATCATTTAATTACTTCTCAGGAGATATACCTGGCTCTCTGCCGGATTTGGTCCCGGGATTAAGGTATTTGGATCTGTCACAAAACTTATTCTCTGGTGCAATACCACGTTCAATTTCAAGGCTCCTAAAGCTCAGGGTCCTATATCTAAGGAACAATAGTCTTGATGGCACATTCCCCCAATTTATCTTCAACTGGACGTGGATGAGATCACTTGATTTATCATTTAATTACTTCTCGGGAGATATACCAGGCTCTCTGCCAGATATGGTCCCGGGATTAAGGTATTTGGATGTCATATAATGTATTCTCTGGCCCAATACCACGTTCACTGTCAAGGCTCCGGAAGCTCAGGGTACTATATCTTAATACAAATAATCTCACTGCCGGAGTCCCTGAAGAGCTGGGGATGATACCTGGATTGCGTTGTAACATCCTAGATGTTAATTGCAACTAAAACTCGATTTAGAATTTTTTAAGGCCTAATCATCGAGCATCATGGCATTAATGCATTCATGTTTTAATATTATTGTTGATGTGATGCTTTGTTTTACATATGAAATGATGCTTGTGATTGCTAATGCCCGATTAGTTAGTGTAGAAAGTAAATCGAGCTCCAATTCGTTTCAAAAACCCCGTTTTCCCGAAAACCCCGATTTACCCCCTTTTCTCTATTTCAAAATCTACAAAGAATTTGGGGTTGGTCCAAAAAGCAAGATTGTGGGTCTTGATGAGAGCTTCAATGTTGGTGTTCAAAGTTTTTCAAGTTTTCAAAAAGAATTTCAAATAAATTTGAAAATACGGTTTTTCGACGCTTGTCCCCTTTTGAATTTCAAATCATAATTCAAAAACTATGCATATTTTGGGAAAACTCTTTTTGGAGAAAATGTGTAGTTTGAAAAGTTGAGTATTTCATAGTTTTGGAGTTTTTCAAGTTTTATTGAAAAATCAAAAGTAATTGCATATATTTGTTTCTAGGGTTTTTGTCCCCTTTTTAAAATTTGATTCAAATTCAATTTTCCTTTCAAAATTTGAAACGCCCAGTTGAGAAAGTTGTAGAGCATGAAATTTTAGCTAGGGTTGCTTTTTGGAAAATTTTGAGCACAGTTCAAATTTTTGGAGTAATTTGCAATTTTCCCCTGCTGTTCCTGTGGCTGACGTCAGCAATCCCCTGTTCCCCTCACTGGAGCTCCCACCTCCGAGGCCATGGCGCCATGCCGGCCGGTCGCCGCCGGTCGCCAGCGCACGCCGCGCTCGAAGCTTCTCTGCCCCGTGTCGCCTCCCCGGCAGCCGTCCCAGCGCCTTAACCCCGGCCGGCCAACCACTCCTCTCTCCCCCTCCTTATCCAACCTTCTCGGCCGCCATCGCCATCGCCATCGCCATTGTCGCGCTTGAGCTCCGCCTCCGCTTGCCGTCGCCGTTGCGTCGCTTCCGCCCAAGAAAATACCACCGATGCAACCGCCCCGTCCTCGCGAGTCCGTTGAGCTTGATCGTGGCGTCTTGCTCCCGCTAGAATCACCGTACGCCCAACATCTTCTTCATCGTCGGTGAGCCGAGCCGCCGAGAGTCGCCGTCGCCGCTCGTCCTCGCCGTAGCTCCTTTTCCAAATTCCTCTTGTGGTATTGTTCGCCTTGACGTGTTGCTCAGGATGCTCCTCTCCTTGTTCGATTTGGTGGACAGACGCCGCCGGAACGCCGCTCGTGCCACCGGGACCGCCGCCGACGCCATTTCCGCCGCCGCCAAGCTCTCGCCTCCGTCCATCCAGCCGCCTCATCATCAAGCGCATCAGCTCCGCGGTGAGCTCCTGCACCTGCCTATGCCCTTTGTTTGGCCTTTAGGGCGTTGTAGTGCTCGGCCGCCGTGTCTCGCCGCCGGTTTGCCGTGCCGCCGCCGCCGCGTCCAAGGCCGAGGCCGATAGGGCCTCGCGCTGCGTCCTTTGGCTCGCGCATCACGCCCGCCGCATCGCGTATCACCCCGTGCGCGCGCTAGGGCCGCCGGAAAAGCTCCGGTGAGCTTCGCCGCCGCGTCGCTGCTCCGCCGAGCCGCCATCGTCGCCGGCGAGGTAGCTCCGCCGCACCCGCTATCACGTTGACTAGCCCAGGAAGTGCGCCGTGTCTTGGAGGTCACGTAGGACCAAGCCTTGCCGCCGGAGACCCCGCCGCCGGCGAGGAAACGCCGGCGAGATCGCCGCCGCCGTCGGCCCGTCGCGGCCGAGTCTTGTTGGGCCGGCCTGGCTACTGTTTGGGCCGGACCGCAACAGTGCTGGGCCGAGTCAGGCCGGATTCGGCCCAGTTCGCCTTTTCCTTTTTATTTAGGTTTTATTCTTTTCCTGTTTTAGTGAATAGTGTTGCAATTTGTTTATTTTGTATAGATTTATTGGTAGCTCCAAAAATTATGAAAATTTTTATGAATGCTCTTTATCATGTGCTTGATTTTAGAAAAATATTAGATGCCTATTTTGGTTATGTTTTATATGTTTTAAAATTAGCCCTTTTAATTGAAAAATGCTTCTTCTTTTATTTATAGTTATTTGTTTATTGTTCCAAAAATCTTGAAAATTATTTGGTAGTCTTCTCGGGCCATGAGAAGCTTGAGTTTAATTTGTGAGATTTATTTGACAACTTTTTATTTAGTCTTTATTTTATGTTTAGTTTTTAATAGATCTTTAATTGCTTATTTAGTTCTTTATGACTTAGGATTTTCTTGAGTGACTTTGGGATTGATTGAAGACCTTAGGTCATTAACTTTAGTGACCTTGGGCACTTTGATGACTTGTATGAATTATCTTGATCTCGCTGGTTATTTTAATTAGAGTAGCTTCACCGTGTAACCCTAGGGAATTTCGTTAAGCTAGTTTCGTTGGGTTGCAACTCTATCGCGAAGGAAAGTTGTACTCAAGTTAATCTAGTTGTTATGCTTTCATCATGCATCATGCCATGAGCTCATCGTTCTAAATCACGCTTCATTAATTACGTGTAGTTGTTTCGAGAGTGAGGTGGATTGTGTTGATCGACGTTCGGAAAGATGTCGTCCGACAAAGGGTACTCGAGAAGGTGTCATCCATGGTGTTGATGTCAACTCGATAATTGGAATCTAACTTCACCGCAACGCGAGCAAGCCCCTGGAGCATGCAACCCATTTCTATTTCGCAAATATTTTACACTATAAGTCTAGTGTATTGTGCATTAAGTTAATAGGAGTTGGTTGATACCGTTGCCGCATAACTACCTTGATCTACTTTTATATCACGATATCCCACTAGTATGTGTAGGTCGATTTCTTATGCTTAGCCATGCTTAGACTTCGGTAGAAGTTGTAGGTCATTAATCTTTGATCATGATTTACCATTGTATCTTGCTTCTCTAGACCGAAAGATGGGTCACGAGGGCATAAGAATTTGGTTATAAGAAATTGAGACCGGTCGGGTAACTTGCATCGGGAATGGAGTCTTGATGTAGTGTTTCCGACTTGTCGATTAAGGACCGTACCGTTGTTGGCCCTTGGATCAAGACTTTACAACTACTCACATATCTACGGAAAAGCTTTACCCTAGGATAATCTAAGGACTAGTACGGTGAGCCCGTGCACCGGGAGTGGCGAGATGGCGGGAGTACAATACCCTCGTGGGCCGTGTCCCCCGATTGGAGGTGTAAGTGTACTCTCGGGTGGCGCGGAAGCCGAGCCTAGTTCTAGAATGTCCGACGGTATTGTTGATATAATTGTGGGTTAGAGTCCCACTTATATCGTGTGTTTAGGGATCCTCACCGAGTAAAATCGCTTCGAACCGTCGTTTGCTCCACGTATAAGGAGACTTGATCCTCGCACCATACATCGTAGCATTCAAGGGAAATATGAAAGAATTGGTTCTTGGTGACTCTTGGTTTCAAGAAGAAGGCAGTTGGAAAGATAATCTCAAGTGTAATGCTTAATATGATTGTCGGAAATAGAATAGGTGCTAATCTAGCTTTAGTAGGTTGAATTAAAGTTGATGCTTTTATTCCCGTTTAAAATATTGAAAGTAAGGTTTCAAGATTAGTAATGCTTTTCCGCAAAACTCCCCTTTTCTAGCTCAACTACTCAAAAGGCCAAAGATATCCTTGAGAGTCTTTTACTTTTAGTCGGGTAAGTCTTGCGGAGTACCTTCATGTACTCGGGGTTTGTTCTACCCCCGTTGCGAGTGTGCCGACTGTTGCTCCTAACCATGGTTGTGTCGCCGGGCTCGACATGATTTGGTTGCCTCTCACGACTTGGGTGTCTTACCTAAGTTGTCTTCTGTAGCTCTACTCTACTTCCACATTTAAGTTAAGTTTGTAAAAGTTGACTTATTCATATTTTGTAAACTTTTTAATGTTATCATTCTTCCGCACTCTGATATATATATATATTTTGTAACAAATGTTGTAATGTTGGAGTTACTCCATTGTTGATCCCGGGTATGAGTGTAATTGTGGTTTAATCGGTGTTCGTTCAGGACATCGACAGGGCTTCATAAGTCGTGTGGAACATATGCATAGTAATCGAGGTGCCGTTAAGACGAGGATTAGTGCATGTGGGCCACATTACTTAGGAGGTTCTCGCCACGCTTGGTATCGAGCTCATACTTTGGATCGGCTACAACATTACATTTGAAAACTTCAAAATGATTTTTACTATATAAAAGTTTTTGAAGTTAACAAATTAAAAATGGATCCTTATCTATTTTCTTTCCGCACGAAAGACTTTGAGAAGTTTCTCGGTACTTCTTCAAATGGTCAACATGGAAGTCAACTTCCTCAACAAAAGCTTCGCTTGAAGTGTCTTTTAACAAGTTCGTCTAACAAGCCCTCTAATTCACTAACTTGGTAAAGTTGAAGTTTTCTAACATTGTGAGGACGTATAGGACGAGCGTATCATATGAAAATCTTTTGGAAGTTAAAAGATCCCCTTAAGGTTGGAATGGTTATATTCCTTTATGATTGTTCTATTGTTAAATCTCGCCATATACCAGGATTGTTTATCAATTGAATCTTTTATTTCATAAATTTCGATCTTTCGGAATTTGTGGAATATACCTTGATATACATCATTATCTTAAAGATGAAACCTGGTACAAATTCTTGATTCTTTTGTTGAGTATGTGCCATGCCTTGATTCTTTTCAACTCCGACACATACTATCTCCTTGGTGTCATTTGATGACATATATCTCATTTGTTCATAACTTGATTATGTTCTCTAAGGTACCATGATCTATGACCGGGAAATAGCGATGAAACCTGGGGTCTCCTGTGGCTTATGACCATAAGGAATTACTGCCGGGCGTTCGCTAATGTCGGGGTCTATGATCATGAAACCTTATAGTTCACAATTAGTGTGTTCACATTCTTTGAACATGCTAATCTCTTGACCTTCATATCCGACAAATGTTTGTCGAAAGTCATTATGATGTGTTCTATGGTGGTGCTTACAATTCCCTCCTTATGTTTGAAGGACAATTATATCCTTTATAATTGTTCCATTGCTGAATCTCGTCTTATACCAGGTTTTTGCCATCTGTTAATAATCCTGTACTCCATAAGTTTCGATCCTTGGAAATTTGTGGAATATGCTCAAGTACACTATTACCTTGAAAACCGAAACTAGTGTGAATCCTTAATTCTTTTGTTAAGTATGTGTCACACCTTGATTTCTTTCAACTTCGGCACATGCTATCTCCTTGATGTCGTCGACGACGTATATCTCGCTTTCATGTCACTATAATTGTGTCCTTAAGGAACCATGATTCATGACTTGGAAACATCGTCGAAACCTAGGGTCGCTGTGTGGTGTTACTGCTGGGCATTCGCCGTTACCCAAGTCTATGATCATGAACCCTTATAATCCAAAATTAAGTGTGTTCTCATTCTTTGAACATGCTAATCTTTTGATCATAATATTTGACAAATGTTTGTCAAAAGTCATTTTGATGTGTTATATAGTGGTGTCTCGACCCGTGACTATGGTGCCGTGTCAACCTGAAATCTCCTGTGATTTGCGACCACATGAGT
This sequence comes from Themeda triandra, assembly GCA_018135685.1. NCBI lineage: Eukaryota > Viridiplantae > Streptophyta > Magnoliopsida > Poales > Poaceae > Themeda > Themeda triandra. Next base: position 158,505 of record JAENPR010000894.1, on the reverse strand, counting down.
TTTCACCAGGCTATGCACAGGTATCGTAGTAGATCACAATGGATGTACTTTACTTATTGAATATTCTTGGGATTCAAAGTTGTTCTTTGAACTCCCTAAATACCTTGTGACCGTGACCGATTTTTGATCTCGGTTACATTCCCGATATTACTAAGAGATGTGGGTTAAGATTGTTGTGCCCTATAATGCTGCCATGTCCCGAAACCCTGGTGCCGCGACGGAACACTGAGTCTCTTGTGTGACCCGGGCACACAAGTTTCTCGCTAGGCGCGCGCAGTATCAATGTTTGCGGGCATGAGCCATTATAGTCTCATGACAATGTACCCTACTCTTTGAACTTATCTTGGGAATTATTGCTGAAACTCCTTGAAACTCTAAATACCTTGTCGGTTGTGACCACTTTTATCTCATGGTTGTAACTCTCGAATCGAACCTTGATGATCTATGAACTTCGTCAAGTTGTTTTGCTTGACACATTTCCTTTTCCATTACTTACCCCACGGGATTTTGTTGCTCCAAAATCTCGGGACGAGATTTCTTTAAGGGGGAAAGGATGTAACATCCTAGATGTTAATTGCAACTAAAACTCGATTTAGAATTTTTTAAGGCCTAATCATCGAGCATCATGGCATTAATGCATTCATGTTTTAATATTATTGTTGATGTGATGCTTTGTTTTACATATGAAATGATGCTTGTGATTGCTAATGCCCGATTAGTTAGTGTAGAAAGTAAATCGAGCTCCAATTCATTTCAAAACCCCGTTTTCCCGAAAACCCTGATTTACCCCCTTTTCTCTATTTCAAAATCTACAAAGAATTTGGGGTTGGTCCAAAAAGCAAGATTGTGGGTCTTGATGAGAGCTTCAATGTTGGTGTTCAAAGTTTTCAAATTTTCAAAAAGAATTTCAAATAAATTTGAAAATACGGTTTTCCGACAGTTGTACCCTTTTGAATTTCAAATCTAATTCAAAAACTATGCATATTTTGGGAAAACTCTTTTTGGAGAAAATGTGTAGTTTGAAAAGTTGAGTATTTCATAGTTTTGGAGTTTTTCAAGTTTTATTGAAAAATCAAAAGTAATTGCATATATTTGTTTCTAGGGTTTTTGTCCCCTTTTCAAAATTTGATTCAAATTCAATTTTCCTTTCAAAATTTGAAAATGGCCCAGTTGAGAAAGTTGTAGAGCATGAAATTTTAGCTAGGGTTGCTTTTTGGAAAATTTTGAGCACAGTTCAAATTTTTGGAGTAATTTGCAATTTTCCCCTGCTGTTCACTGTGGCCGACGTCGGCAATCCCCCGTTCCCCACTGGAGCTCCCACCTCCGAGGCCATGGCGCCATGCCGGCCGGTCGCCGCGGCCGCCGCCGCACGCCGCGCTCGAAGCTTCTCCGCCCGTGTCGCCTCCCCGGCAGCCGTCCCGGCGCCTTAACCCCGGGCCAACCACTCCTCTCTCCCCTCCTTATCCAACCTTCTCGGCCGCCATCGCCATCGCCATCGCCATTGTCGCGCTTGAGCTCCGCCTCCGCTTGCCGTCGCCGTTGCGTCGCTTCCGCCCAAGAAAATACCACCGATGCAACCGCCCCGTCCTCGCGAGTCCGTTGAGCTTGATCGTGGCGTCTTGCTCCCGCTAGAATCACCGTACGCCCAACATCTTCTTCATCGTCGGTGAGCCGAGCCGCCGAGAGTCGCCGTCGCCGCTCGTCCTCGCCGTAGCTCCTTTTCCAAATTCCTCTTGTGGTATTGTTCGCCTTGACGTGTTGCTCAGGATGCTCCTCTCCTTGTTCGATTTGGTGGACAGACGCCGCCGGAACGCCGCTCGTGCCACCGGGACCGCCGCCGACGCCATTTCCGCCGCCGCCAAGCTCTCGCCTCCGTCCATCCAGCCGCCTCATCATCAAGCGCATCAGCTCCGCGGTGAGCTCCTGCACCTGCCTATGCCCTTTGTTTGGCCTTTAGGGCGTTGTAGTGCTCGGCCGCCGTGTCTCGCCGCCGGTTTGCCGTGCCGCCGCCGCCGCGTCCAAGGCCGAGGCCGATAGGGCCTCGCGCTGCGTCCTTTGGCTCGCGCATCACGCCCGCCGCATCGCGTATCACCCCGTGCGCGCGCTAGGGCCGCCGGAAAAGCTCCGGTGAGCTTCGCCGCCGCGTCGCTGCTCCGCCGAGCCGCCATCGTCGCCGGCGAGGTAGCTCCGCCGCACCCGCTATCACGTTGACTAGCCCGGGAAGTGCGCCGTGTCTTGGAGGTCACGTAGGACCAAGCCTTGCCGCCGAGACCCCGCCGCCGGCGAAACGCCGGCGAGATCGCCGCCGCCGTCGGCCCGTCGCGCCGAGTCTTGTTGGGCCGGCCTGGCTCTTGTTTGGGCCGGACCGCAACAGTTCAGGGCCGAGTCGGCCGGATTCGGCCCGGTTCGCCTTTTCCTTTTTATTTAGGTTTTATTCTTTTCCCCCGTTTTTTAGTGAATAGTGTTGCAATTTGTTTATTTTGTATAGATTTATTGGTAGCTCCAAAAATTATGAAAATTTTTATGAATGCTCTTTATCATGTGCTTGATTTTAGAAAAATATTAGATGCCTATTTTGGTTATGTTTTATATGTTTTAAAATTAGCCCTTTTAATTGAAAAATGCTTCTTCTTTTATTTATAGTTATTTGTTTATTGTTCCAAAAATCTTGAAAATTATTTGGTAGTCTTCTCAGGCCATGAGAAGCTTGAGTTTAATTTGTGAGATTTATTTGACAACTTTTTATTTAGTCTTTATTTTATGTTTAGTTTTTAATAGATCTTTAATTGCTTATTTAGTTCTTTATGACTTAGGATTTTCTTGAGTGACTTTGGGATTGATTGAAGACCTTAGGTCATTAACTTTAGTGACCTTGGGCACTTTGATGACTTGTATGAATTATCTTGATCTCATTGGTTATTTTAATTAGAGTAGCTTCACCAGTGTAACCCTAGGGAATTTCGTTAAGCTAGTTTCGTTGGGTTGCAACTCTATCGCGAAGGAAAGTTGTACTCAAGTTAATCTAGTTGTTATGCTTTCATCATGCATCATGCCATGAGCTCATCGTTCTAAATCACGCTTCATTAATTACGTGTAGTTGTTTCGAGAGTGAGGTGGATTGTGTTGATCGACGTTCGGAAAGATGTCGTCCGACAGTGGTACTCGAGAAGGTGTCATCCATGGTGTTGATGTCAACTCTGATAATTGGAATCTAACTTCACTGCAACGCAGGCAAGCCCCGGAGCATGCAACCCATTTCTGTTTCTGCAAATATTTTACACTATAAGTCTAGTGTATTGTGCATTAAGTTAATAGGAGTTGGTTGATACCGTTGCCGCATAACTACCTTGATCTACTTTTATATCACGATATCCCACTAGTATGTGTAGGTCGATTTCTTATGCTTAGCCATGCTTAGACTTCGGTAGAAGTTGTAGGCTGTTAATCTTTGATCATGATTTACCATTGTATCTTGCTTCTCTAGACCGAAAGATGGGTCACGAGGGCATAAGAATTTGGTTATAAGAAATTGAGACCGGTCGGGTAACTTGCATCGGGAATGGAGTCTTGATGTAGTGTTTCCGACTGTGTCGATTAAGGACCGTACCGTTGTTGGCCCTTGGATCAAGACTTTACAACTACTCACATATCTACGGAAAAGCTTTACCCTAGGATAATCTAAGGACTAGTACGGTGAGCCCGTGCACTGGGAGTGGCGAGATGGCGGGAGTACAATACCCTCGTGGGCCGTGTCCCCCGGATTGGAGGTGTAAGTGTACTCTCGGGTGGCGCGGAAGCCGAGCCTAGTTCTAGAATGTCCGACGGTATTGTTGATATAATTGTGGGTTAGAGTCCCACTTATATCGTGTGTTTAGGGATCCTCGGTGAGTAAAATCGCTTCGAACCGTCGTTTGCTCCACGTATAAGGAGACTTGATCCTCGCACCATACATCGTAGCATTCAAGGGAAATATGAAAGAATTGGTTCTTGGTGACTCTTGGTTTCAAGAAGAAGGCAAAGTTGGAAAGATAATCTCAAGTGTAATGCTTAATATGATTGTTGGAAATAGAACAGGTGCTAATCTAGCTTTAGTAGGTTGAATTAAACCGATGCTTTTATTCCGTTTAAAATATTGAAAGTAAGGTTTCAAGATTAGTAATGCTTTTCTCGCAAAACTCCCCTTTTCTAGCTCAACTACTCAAAAGGCCAAGCATATCCTTGAGAGTCTTTTACTTTTAGTCGGGTAAGTCTTGCGGAGTACCTTCATGTACTCGGGGTTTGTTCTACCCCCATTGCGGTGTGCCGACGGTTGCTCCTAACCATGGTTGTGTCGCCGGGGCTCGACATGATTTGGTTGCCTCTCACGACTTGGGTGTCTTACCTAAGTTGTCTTACGTAGCTCTACTCTACTTCCACATTTAAGTTAAGTTTGTAAAAGTTGACTTATTCATATTTTGTAAACTTTTTAATGTTATCATTCTTCCGCACTCGATATATATATATATTTTGTAACAAATGTTGTAATGTTGGAGTTACTCCATTGTTGATCCCGGGTATGAGTGTAATTGTGGTTTAATCGGTGTTCGTTCAGGACATCGACAGGGCTTCATAAGTCGTGTGGAATATATGCATAGTAATCTGAGGTCTGTTAAGACGAGGATTAGTGCATGTGGGCCACATTACTTAGGAGGTTCTGCCACATGCGTATTCTTAGTCTACCGAACAACTTACTTGGTGGATCGATCCCAGCATCACTCGGGAAGCTTCAAATGCTAGAGTCGCTTGACATATCTAATGCTGATTTGTTTTCAACTCTTCCAGCCGAGTTGGGGAACCTTACCAGCAGTGGCGGATCTACAGGGGGGCTGGGTGGGCTCCAGCCCCCCCTAAAGCACTTAATCAACACTAAAATTACTGTAGCAAAGTCTAAAATCACCATTAAATCTTCGTGCAAATCAACATCTTCATTGTTTTAGCCCCCCCTTGTCCCCAATCCTGCATCCGCCACTGCTTACCAGCCTCACTTACATGAACCTATCAGAGAATCAGTTGCATGGAAGTTTACCAATGTCTTTTGCCAAGGTGCAAGGAATAGAAACCTTCAATTTAAACCAGAATAATCTCAGCGGGCCCATTCCACCGAGTTATTTACAAACTGGACCCAGCTCTTGGTGTTCGACTTGTCAGACAACAAGTTCAATGGAAGCATCCCAGCGCAGATCAAGAACTGCAATATCCTACAGGAACTCAACCTCTATGACAACAATTTTGTTGGCTCAATTCCGGTGGATCTAGGAAACTTAGCCAACTTAGAATATTTGGACTTGTCAGATAATCTCTTTACTGGAACAATACCATTGCAAATCGGTAACACATCTTTGGAATACATGAACATTAGCGCCAATCAACTTGAGGGCGAGCTTCCTGCATCTATATCAAAACTCCAACGTCTCAAATATCACATCTTGTCTGACAACAAGCTCAATTTGGTCCCAAGATTAAGGCATTTGGATCTGTCATATAACATGTTCTCTGGTGCAATACCACGTTCAATTTCAAGGCTCCAAGAGCTCAGGGAACTATATCTTGGTACAAATAATCTCACTGACGGAGTCCCTGAAGAACTGGGGATGATACCTGGATTGTGTACTCTTAGTCTATCGAACAACTTACTTGGTGGATTGATCCCAGCATCGCTCGGGAAGCTTCAAATGCTAGAGTGCCTTGAAATATTTAATGCTGGTTTGTTTTCAACTCTTCCAGCCGAGTTGGGGAACCTTACTAGCCTCGTGTACATGGACTTATCACAGAATCAGTTGCATGGAAGTTTACCACCATGTTTTGCCAAGTTGCAAAGAATAGAAGTCTTGTATTTAGACGAGAATAATCTCAGTGGGGTCATTACGCCAGAGTTATTTACAAACAGGAGCCTCATCAAGTGGATGAGCTTATCAGATAATCAGTTGCACGGAAGTTTACCAACTTCTTTTGCCAAGTTGCAAAGAAAAGAAGACATCCGTTTAAGCGGGAATAATCTCAGCGGGGTCATTTCGCCGGAGTTATTTACAAACTGCACACAGCTTTTCGTCCTCGACTTCTCCAACAACTTGTTCTATGGAAGCATTCCAGCACAGATCACCAACTGTAGTAGCCTACAGTTCATCTCTCTCTTTGGCAACAGTTTTGTTGGCTCAATCCCGGCGGAGCTGGGAAACCTAGCAAACTTAGTATATATGGACTTGTCAGATAATCACTTTACTGGAACAATACCATTGCAAATCGGTAACACATCTTTGGAATACATGGACATTAGCGCCAATCAACTTGAGGGCAAGCTTCCTGCATCTATATCAAAACTTCAAGGTCTCAAATATCTCATCTTGTATCACAACAACCTCACAAGTAGCATGTCTAATCTCAAGGGCATGGACTTGCCCACTCTATGTCGATTCAAAAATACTAGTTTGCAAATATTGGATCTGTCCAACAACCAACTATTTGGAGAGCTCCCTCGTTGCATATGGAACTTCCGGTATCTTCAAGTCTTGGATTTGTCGGCAACACTTTAGCTGGGGAAGTATCAACCATGATTACCTCTATGTCCTCTTCACTAATGTCACTACACCTATCCAACAACAACTTCACTGGACACCTTCCAGCAGTGTTGAAGAACTTGAAAAGCATAGTAATTCTGGATCTTGGAAACAATAAATTTTCTGGAATGATTCCTCCGTGGATACATGAGAGCAATCCTTTGCTCCGGATTCTCGGACTGCGATCAAATTCATTCTATGGAAATATTCCCTGGCAACTTTCACAGCTCTCCTATCTCCATGTACTTGATCTAGCAGAAAACAATTTTACAGGTTCAATACCAAAAACATTGGCTAACTTATCTTCAATGTGGAATCAATCCATGATGAAGCAAGAAAGCATCAATTTTGGCCCTCACACATATGCATATGGCGACGCTCACATAAATTGGGAAGGACGAGATTATATTTTGGGCAATGTTGACATAGTTTGGAAAGGACGAGATTATATTTTTCAGTCATCGGCTGACTTTATGACTGCTATTGATTTGTCTTGCAATTCTCTCTATGGTGGAATTCCTTCAGAGCTGACAGAATTAAAGGGTCTCCGTATGCTGAATCTGTCGAGAAATTATCTATCTGGTGGTATCCCAGAACTGATTGGCGATCTTTCACTTTTAGAATCACTTGACCTCTCTTGGAACAAACTTTCAGGCCCTATTCCTTTAAGCATGTCATATTTGTTGTCTCTGACTTCACTGAATCTCTCAAACAACAATTTGTCAGGACAGATACCTATTGGAAATCAACTCAGAACGCTTGTTGATCCCTCTATATACAGCAACGATCCAGGACTTTGTGGTTTTCCCCTAAGCATTGCTTGTGAAAACCATTCCAATTCCACGACCACCTTGGATAGGGTAAATGAACACCACAAAGATCTTGAAGTCATATGGCTCTACTACTCAATAATTGCTGGTGTTGTCTTTGGGTTCTGGCTGTGGTTTGGAGCATTGTTCCTCTGCAAGTCCTGGAGGTTTGCTTTCTTCAGCTCCATTGATGCCGTACAAAATAATCTTGCATAAGATGAAGCACAACTGAGGACAGAGTACTTTGGTTTCTGTTTAGCCACTTGTGCGTGTCTTGGAGTTGTATTATAGTTGTATTGTATGATCCGCAGTTCTGCTCCAAGGTGGTGCTAAGGGCATAAAAGGTTGGCGCAAAAACCTCATTTTCTTTGACAATAAATAGTAGTCAATTGTTCCCATGTGGAGAGAATTGGCTTTGCCAGCTTATTATTGTATTATCAACACTGGTGTATTCTCTGAACTGTATCAGTAATGTATCCATACAAACCCTGATTCGTGTGTGTTCATGCAATCTGAGCAGATAATCATGCTTCTTAATCATGCTTCTTCAGTAGGCTAATAGCGCTGCTTGCCTGCTTTTCCACCAACATAAAAATTGTGTTAGGCGGCCAATTGATGAATTGCCAAAAGCGAGAGCTGCTAAAAAAACACACCTTGCATTTCCAGTTGCAGGTTGCTTTGAATGGGCATTTGCAGTAATATCCTCTAATAAGGGCTCCTGCTTTCCTGAGTAGTGCCTCCTGTTTCGTGCGGCCTGGTTGCTATGGAGCCGCTGCTCACTGGACAGGGAAAGGGGCCGGTGACGCCGGTCCTCGCCGTTGAGGGGTGCGCCAGAGAGGGAGGGAGAGGGACGTCGGATCCGGGCGGTGCGCCGAAGAGGATGCTGGGACGGAAAGTGAGGCGCCAGGGACGAAGCCTCCGTGCCGGCGCGCGGGGGAGAGGCGGGGAGGAGGCCGATGTATGGGTGGGATGGTTCGGGAAGGAGGCGGAGACGCCGAAACGACAGGGGCAGAGCAGCGGCCGGCGAGCGGGTGGCGCTCGGCCGGCAGCGGCGCGGTTGTGCAGGCCAGGGAGAACAGGGGCACAGCCGCACAGGGCGTCCGGTGGGACCGTGTAATACCTCGCAGAGAAATTGATTCTACGATTTAATCGATAAAAATATATTTTTTGTCATCAACAGTTAAAGATCCTCGATTCCTCCTTAAAAAAAAAAGATCTTCGACTCGAATTCGACGCCTCTCAGATTTGAGGCATTGAGTTGAGGTCCTCGGGTCTAGAGGGCCCTGTTTTATTAAGAATTTGTTGTGCATTTATTTTTTGAACATAATAATTGTACCAAAATTTTGAACATAATAATTGTACCAGTGTAAATCACCCAAATGTATAGCAAAACTAGCCAGAATCCCCGCGCTTCGCGCGGGTAGGTAATGTAAGAGTAATAGGTGTGTATCTATAAAGATCTTTGTTTTTGGTGAGTTAGCTACAGTGACCCTGTAGATGAACAGTGACGGGTCGCATGCAAGACTTAGGCCTCCTTTGGATGGTAGGATTGGTGAAGGATAGGAATAAGAAAAATGTAGGGTGTGAGGTGTCATGATTCTCTAATCCATAGAAACTGAATCCATAGGAAAAAGGTGTTTGGATGGGCAAAGAAAAAACATAGGAATCCTAAAAGAAACATTAGGAGTAAATATAATTTTCTTTCTTAATCAACCTAGTATTGTATTATACTCCCTTGATTAGGCACAAAATGCTCTTATAAATCCATTGTTTACCTAGTTCCTTGTGCATAGGATTTTTTCTATGAGGTTTGGATGGATTATTCTTTTCCTATGGAATTCCTATGAAATTGGAGGGAAAGGAAAGTTTCCTTTAAAATTCCTATGAACAATTCCTACAAACCAAAGGCTAGTGTAAGAATCCAATCCATAGGAATTGAATCCTTTGTTTTTCCTCCATTCCAATGGGGGCCTTAGGTCACTGCTCCATAACGGGTTGTACTGTTCATCCATGGTAACGGGTCTACTATTCACCAGATCCATTACTATTCCTCAACGGGTTCAGTACTACTTACTAACGGGTTCTACACTGTTCACTAACGGGTCTGTTATTGTTTCAAACGGGTCAGCAACTGTTCATTACCGGGTACACAGTGTTCGCTGGCGGTTTTTTTTTTTTTTTTTGGCACCCTCCACCCCATCACCCGCGCGTAGCACGGGGCCTCCGTCTAGTATTGATTAATTGTGTGTGGATGCAATCAAGTAAATGCATAAACAATTGGTACATGAACATTCTACAATGGTTCTAAAAACGTAGAGTACAATGAACCATGTATGTGCACATATTGCAACAAAAATTTGTTTTTTTTACACATATGGGCAGCACTGCAAAAGTAAGTGTTCCCTCCGCCAACGGCAAACGTAGGTGGCAGCGATAATATGAATGTTACATGGTAGCTGAGGCAAAGGCAGATGGTTTGGTTTTGTCCTGTTGCCCTGACTGAATGACGATTGCGTACTATGTAGATACCAAAATCAGGCAATAAACTAATAGTTAGGATCACATCACAAAATTTAGATATTTGGCATGTTTACATGCACCAGCATGAGCAATGGTCATAAAGAACTGATTCTGGTGAGGACCACCCAGTATGTAGCAATCGATATCGCCCCCACAAACAAATGTGAGTCTAATGACTTTGAACAAACATCAATAACCACAGCCTTTTTTTAAAAAAAAAAATAAAGGCAGGAGCTCTGCCGCTCAATTAAGACGAATGAAATGTATGTACAAGAAGGGCAGCCGAACGTGGGACACACGAAGGGCTGACCCACCCACGCGACGCGGAAGAAACACAAAACGCCATGAGTCATCGTTGCCGAGTATGATTGCAAAAACAACCAGCAGCTCCGACTTCCCATGGAAGACCCCAGACGATCCTAACGAAAACAGGTAGACGGCCCGAAGCAAAAGACCACAACAGGTCATCGTTGCCGAGCTCAAACAAGAGCAGCTCCGACTTCCAATCTTGGTCCTTCGCCTCGCCCCCGGCCTTTGCCCAACCTCAGGAGCAAACCAAACCACGAAGAAGGGGGTTCGCCTCATGTCATCGTTGCCGAGCTACATCCCCTGACGTAGCAGCTCCGACTTCATGCGGCACATCCCACACTCCACACGCAAATCGGGTGCCGAGAAGAGAAGGGCATCAACCAAAGGCGACGTCGTGGCCGAGACGAAAGTAGCGACGCCTTCAGGAAGGGCATGACGTTGAGGACGCCACCGTCGCTTGTCCGAGATGGACCGGGCTTTCGCCCATGGAATACAGTGCTAGGGAACGCGACGCCCTCAACAGGGGAAGCGGCGCCCACGGGCATCACCGTCGCCGATGCTTTCGCCCAAGATGTCCCCCGGACCGTCGGGCCAAGACCCCGGTCATAGCATGCCGTCTCCGCCGCCGTCGCTGCCCCCGCTGCCATCCCGCGAACCCCTCCGAGGGGCATCGGCGCGCCGGCCGCCCCCGGCGGCCGCACGCTGCGTCGGCCGCCACCCCCTCCGGCCGAGCACACACGGACCGGGCCATCTTGCCGCGCGCACACCGCCGCACGTCGAAGCCGTTGCCGGCCGTCGTCGCCGGCCCCGGCACACACACCAACCCGGCCACCACCGGCGGCCGCCCGGGTGCGCGTGCCCCACCACCGTGGCGCCGCCCTCGCCCCGGGAGCACCGGATCGGCCGCCGGGGCACCGGACCCGGTACCCCCAGCTGGCGCCGCCGCCTCCACCATGGTTGCCGCAATGGGCGCCGCCTCCCTCTCAAGGGGCGCCAAATCCGGCCTCAAAGGTACCGGATCCACTCGCCGGGCTCCGGAAGTGACCCGGGCGCGCGCCGCTCGCCATGGCCGAGGAAGGAGGTGGAAGCGAGAGGAGGAAGCGAGCCCCCACCGCTGCCACCCGGAGCCAGCACGGGCACTGGCCAGCGTCGCCGCAGCCAAGGCAGGCAGCCTCGGCGAGCCCCACGCCGCTCGCGCAAGGGCGTTCCCCGCCGGCCTGCTGCCGCGCATGTAACAACTCCAGTTTTTGGCATAATAAACCTTGCACATCATGAGCATAAGCATCTCATAAGCATAACATGTTCATCATTGGCTGAATTGCTTAATGTTTGTCTCTTTGTGGTGAAATAGATTTTTTTGGGTAAATATATACATATTAGTTTCCAAATTTTTCCAAAAGCCCTGTTTACATTGCTCGATCAAGTTGGTACCCGAATAGAGTTTTAGAGCAAATTATTTGGAGAAAACTTTGTTTTTACACCAAGTCATGAAAATGGGTTTAAGGCTTTCAAAAGGGCAAAAACGAAAGGGGAATATTGAAAAAAATAATATTTTTATAATTCTAATTTGACCCTAATTCACACTTTCAAATCTAGGCCGAATTAGCAAAAACTTCCTTCATGAAAGTTATTCCTCTCATCAAATGGAGAAACTTTCATGTTTTGAGTTTTTCCAAATTCGTAATATTTTTGGAGTTACAGGCGGTCAAACTTCGCAGTTCAAACTTAAAGGGGTGGGCCCCACTGGACCCACATCATACCTCTCGCCGCCCGTTTTGCCGCTTGCTTGCCGCTCCCCGCACCGCCGAGCCGCCGCCGGGTCCCCGTCGTCACGGGATGCACGCCGCGAGCCGCCAAGCGGGAACGCCAAGTGCTTTACGCGACGCGAGGCACTCAAGCACCCCGCCCGCACGCCGCCCCCGCCGCCTCGCTTCCCCGCTTCGCCGCTGCATCATTTGCGTCGAGCGCCATCATCGTCGCCATGTCCTCCTCGTCACTGTGCTCGCACATGTGGTCCGCCCGGCCAAATTGGAGAGCGACGAGCCGCTTTATAAGCGCCTCGCTCGCCCACTCGCTCGCCCCCCGCTCCTCCCTTTCTTCTCCACTGGCCCGAGCGGCCGCACCAAGCTCGCCATGGCCGCCGCTCGGAACGCCACCGAATAGCCGTCGATCGCTCCTCCGTTTTCGCCACCGACCGCCATCGTGTTCGCCTCGGTCCACTCCACCCGCCGCCTTTTTCCCGGCCCGTCGCGCGCCGCCGGAGTCGCGCCCATCGGAGACGCGTCCGCCGGCCGCCGGCGTACGCGTCCGGGCGCCACGGGCCACCGCGAGCCGGCTGAGGCCACCGGCGAGTGCGCCGCGCCCCCGCACCTCCGTCGCCTCCCTAGGCCGCCGGCGAGCCGCCCTAGCAACCGGCCCCCAAGCAAAATCGCCGCCTCGTTCTCCCAAATCGCGAGGACCGCGTGATTAGAATTAGGAGAAAGGTAGGGGCCTTCGTGTAAAATTACCGACACAGCAATGTTTGGAATAGGGTGTAACATCTCTGATGTTATATCAACTAAAATCGGCCATGTCATCATGTTTAGTCGCAAAGCATTCATGCTTAGGTCAACCCTGATCTGCATCAACTAAAACAAGATTTATATTCTAGGTTGGTTGTGCCCCGAGATGATGTTTGTTACTGCTTTGGATAGCCTAGAGGTGTGTCGGCTCGATCAAACGCGATTTCATTTCGAAAACCCCGTTTCCGACAAACTCCGTTTTACCCCTTTTCCCTAGTTCAAAATCTATAAAGAATTTGGGGTTGGTCCCAAAAGCAAAGTTGTAGGGCTTGATGAGACCTACAATGTTGGTGAACAAAGTTTTTCAAGTTTTCAAAAAGAATTTCAAATAAATTTGAAAATACGGTTTTCCGACAGTTGTCCCCTTTTTAATTTCAAATCATAATTCAAAAACTATACATATTTTGGAAAAACATCTTTTGGAGAAAGTGTGCAGTTTGAAAAGTTGAGTTTTTCTTAGTTTTGGAGTTTTTCAAGTTGTTTGGAAAAATCCAAAGTAATTTCAAAATATTTCATTCTAGGGTTTTGTCCCCTTTTCAAAATTTGATTCAAATTCTATTTTTCCTTTCAAAATTTGAAAATGTGCCAGGTTGAGAAAGTTGTAGAGAATGAAAAATTAGCTAGGGTTGCTTTTTGGAAAATTTTGAGCGCAGTTCAAAAATTTGGAGAAATTTGAAAATTTCTTTTCTGTCCCCGTTTGCCGACGTCGCATCTCCCGTCGCCCTCGCCTCACCGGCGCCGCACCGCCATTGCGCCATGCCGGCCGGCCGCCGAGGTCGCGCCGCACGGGCCGTAGGGGAGGCTTCTCCGCCCGTGTCGCCGTCTCCGTCGTCGCCGCTTGCGCCATTAAGCCGCGGTCGGGACCCCTCCTCTCTCCCCTTATCCTCCGCCGCCGCCCGCCCTCATCCCGTCGCCATAGCCGCTCGCCCCGCTCGCCATTGCCGTCGTCTTCGCGCCGCCATAGCCCGAGCACACTCGCCATTAGCTCCGCCTTGAGCTCGCGCGTCCGACCCGCATCACCAAGCCCCCCTCATTCCCGCCCTTTTTCCCGCTCGCCGTCGTCTTCTCCACGAACGGTGAGCCGAGCCGCCGGGAATCGCCGCCGCCATTCGTCGTCGTCGTTATTCATTTTCTCAATTCCTTCCGCAGCTAAGCTCGCCTTGACGAGCCGCACCTGATGCTCCTCTCCTTTCTCGATTTGATGCTCGCTTGCCGCCGGAACGCGGCTTCGCCGCCGGGTTCGCCGCCGACGCCATACCCGCCACCGCCAAGCTCCCACCTCCGCCGTCCATCCTCTTCATCTTCAAGCGCACCGTCCCCGCGGTGAGCTCCTGCCTCCGTCCATGTCCCTTGCTTGGCCCCTAGGGTGTTGTAGCGCCCGGCCGCCGTCGTGTCTCGCCGCCCGGTTCGGCTGCGCCGCCGCGCGTCCAAGGCCGAGGTCGATAGGGCCTCGCGGCTGCGCCCTTTGGCTCGCGCATCACGCCCGCTACGTCGCGTAGCATCCGCGCGCGCGCTAGCCGCACCGGAGGAGCTCCGGTGAGCCTCCTCCGTCGCGTCGCCGCACCGCCGTTCCGCCATGGCCGCCGGCGTGCTTCTTCCGCGCTCCGCCGTCCCATGGACTAGCCCGGAGGTGCGCCGTGTCTTGGAGGTCGCGTAGGACCGAGCCTTGCCGCGGAGACCTCGCCGCCGGCGAGGAATCGCCGGCGAGCCCTCGCCGCCGTCGGCCGGCTCGGCCGAGCTTGTTGGGCCGGCCGGCTCTTGGGGGCCGGCCGTCAACAAGTCTTGGGCCGACGCGGCCGGAATCGGCCCATCAGCCTTTTTCTATTTATAAATCCTTTTTCCATTTCTATTTAGGCGAGAAAATGCTTTATTCTTTCAAAATTCATAATAAATTGTGCATTGCTCCAAAAATTCTGAAAAATTTTGTGTGTGTTCCTTATGATGTCCTCTATCTAGGAAAATTTCAAAATGCCAAATTTGAGTAGTTTTGATATATTCAAAAATTAACTGTTTTAATTGAAAAATGAGTCTTCCTTGTTTTTTTTTATAATTTATTTATTTATCCAAAAATCATGAAAATTTATTTGTGCACTTGTTTTTAATATAAGCTACTTAAAATTAATTTTTGAAATCAATTTGACAACATTTGTTTTAGGATTTAATTTCCGTAGTTAATTAATTACTTGTTTGACTTTGGATTTGAGTGAAGACCCTAGGTCATCAACCCTAATGACCTTCGGCACTTTAATTTATTGTTTGCGCTTGTATTTAATTCATTTAGTTCTACTAAGCATCATATTTATATTCAATCATGTCATTATCGTGTAGACCACGTGAACGAGGAGAGTACCGCCGGTCCGGGGCTGGAGGAACCGGTTCCGGAGTCGGGTTTCGGTGTTTCCGGTGTTGACGAGTCCGGTTTCGTCTACGCTCTCGATCAAGGCAAGCCCCGGTTTACATTCAACCCTACCTTGTATTACAAAGCTTTTACCATTTGTGCTTTTGCTTTGATGCATTAAGTCTCGGGAGTTGCGTTATAACCTAATTGATGCATTACCTACCTTGTTACTTGTATATCATCCTTGTTACCGGTTTATTTCGAAAATGCTTAGTATGCTTAGTCTTGCCTTAGTAAATAGGTTTTCAACTGAGTTACTTCAGAGCTGTTGGAGGTTGGTTTCGCATGTGGCATCTTAATGTTGGTAGCTAATGATTAGTAAGATCGGTCGGGCAACTTGCATCATATGGTTGATGTAGTGTTTCCGACTTGTCAATTAAGGACCGTACCGTTGTTGGCCCTTGGATCAAGACTTTTCAACTACTCACATATCTACGGAAAAGCTTTACCCTAGGATAATCTAAGGACTAGTACGGTGAGCCCGTGCATTGGGAGTGGCGAGATGGCGGGAATACTAGTTACCCTCGTGGGACGTAACCCGGGAATGGAGGTGTACAAGTATTCTCGGATGGCACGGAAGCCGAGCCTAGTTCTAGAATGTCCGACGGTATTGTTGATATAATTGTGGGTTAGAGTCCCACTTATATCGTGTGTGTTAGGGATCCTCGGTGAGTAAAATCGCTTGAACCGTCGTTTGCTCCACGTATAAGGAGACTTGGTCCTCGCACCCGCATCGTAGATAAAAGTGGTGGCTACTTTATGATAGAGATAAAAGAGAGTTGTATGAATTATCTTGATCTGTTTGTTATCTAGGAGTTAGTTTAGCATAAATAACCCCACAGTTAACTTGAAAGTAAAACTTGAGGTTAAGGACTCACTCTTAGTGGCTTTTCGCAAAAGAATTGATTCTTGCTTTGGACCTTACCTTGATTCCTATCCGCTGCATCCCCGAGTCTTCACCACCTTTTCGTCGGGTTAGTCTTGTTGAGTACTTTTGTACTCGGGTTTGTTAAACCCTTGTTGCGGAGTGAGTCTCATGCTCGGTGTGTTTCGAACCCCGTTGCATGACGGTCGTTCAGTGACGACGAGTAGTGTGTTTGGCCTTGGGCAAGCATCACGTCGAGGTGTTGTATAAAGTTATCGTAATGCTATCTACTACTTTATGGTTTGTAATAACTTAACTTAGGTTTTGTAAGATTTAAAACTTCTAGGGTTGTAAACTTATGTTGTAAGACTTCCGCTTATCACTCGATGTATATTATATTATTGTAAAACCGTTGTACACCGCAATGTCTCTTGTAATGATTGATCCATGCTCGGAGAATCGTGGATACTTCGGGTTTAACCCGACAGAGCTAATTAAGTCTTGTGGAACACGTGCATTATCATCCGAGGTCCGTTAAGACAAGGATTAGTGCATGTGGGCCACATTACTTAGGAGGTTCTCGCCACACAATGTATCGAGCCGGATCGTTATTCCGCAGTATTGTGGTGTCTATTGCAAAACTTCAAAAGGTTTTGGATTTATAAAACTTAATATGACTATTTTGAGTCCAAATTGCTTATTCCTTATCTAAATTCCATTCTTTTAGTCCCCTATAGGCATATTTGAAAATCCTTGTGGTGGATAGCATGCATTATTGCCCTAATTACGAAAGTTTACTTTAAGTATGTGCTTAATTTAATGTCTTTACGCTTAGATCGTAAGTTCGTTCATGCATCATGCTTAATTAACCTGTTATAATTACCTTCCTTCTTAATGTGGTTTGGGTTAAGTAATATCAATCCTATTCATGCTAACTTTCGGATCCCATCTATCTATCCCTTCTCTTTTGTTCTTGAACCTTAGTAGCTATGGGAAGTCTCGGAGGTGCGCATCGTTGTAACAAAAATAATGTATCATAAGTGTGCTTAACTTCTGTATTATCAGCTTGTTTAGTTCAATAAATTATGTGAATAAGTGTGGTTGTTTATGAAACAGATGTCTGATAACGGTGCTCCATTTCCGCCACCTGTTCCACCCACTTTGGCTGAAGCTATTGCAGCCTTAGTTAATGCCACCACTACCATGGTTCAAAATCAGAATGCCCAGCATGGAAATCGTGGTAGAAATAATAGAGATGAAACCACATATGTGGATTTCACAGACACCCGTCCTCCGCCTTTTCCGGGCGAGATGAACCCATGGAGGCGAGATGAATGGCTCCGCACTATGGAGCGAGAAATTTGGGCCGATTGAGTGTACGGAATATCGAAGCCCTTTGTTTGCCGCACAAAGAACCGAGAGGCACCGCTTTGGGACTTGGTGGGCAAATTTTGTTGCCGAACAACCCGAAGGTCATCATATTACTTGGGCTGAATTTCGTGAGGGTTTCCGTGCTCATCATATTCCTGAGGGTATTATGCGTATCAAACTTGATGAGTTTCTAGCTCTCCAACAAGGTGATATGTCAGTAATGCAGTATGTTGGCAAGTTCAATCATCTGTCCCAATATGCCCCTGATCATGTTAACACTGACCGCAAGAAGAAAGAATGCTTTATCAGAGGCCTGAATACTAAGATTCAGGTAATGCTCACGGATCCCCCAATGCTACATATCAAGAGACTCGTGAACATTGCCATTTCATTTGAGGAAAAGCATCGCAAGCATAAAGAGCCGAAAAAGAAGAAGGGTGGTTTCTCTAGTTCCTATGGTGGCAATGCAAAGCGCCAAAAAGTTGTTTTCCATCCTCAAAATCATGGTCGTTTTCCTTATCGTCCACCCCGGTTCCGCCCTAGGCCGCAGCGTTTTTCCGTCCCGCCGCGGCCCTTCCAGCTCCACGTCGCCCGAATGCCCCGGTGTTCGTATCCAAACCCCACCAAACTATAACTACCCATGCTTTAATTGTGGCAAGCCCGGCCATTTCTCAAGGGACCGCCCGTATCCGGCGATATCGGTATGGTTATGGTATTCCAAGAGCTCCCGCTCCACGCCAGCAAAGCGACGCGAGACCGGAATCGAGGTGGTAACCGAATGCTAAGAATGACAAGAATGACAAGAAGACCGGTCGAGTTTTCCTCACTCAAGCCGGAGAAATTCCCGACGGTGAACCTATCATGCCGGGTATGTTTTCTACGTTGCCAATCACCCCGAGCTTACACTTTTTGATTCAGGGTGCATCACATACATTCATCAATGGCACTTTTGTTAAGAAGCATGACATACCTATAACAATTACAAATGAAGAGTTCTTTATACGGTCGCCACGGTGGGCGAATGTGTACTAGAGAGATGGTACGCGAAGTGCCTATAGATTTGGGAGGGCATATCTTTCCCACCAATATGATAGTCCCGGAAAAGCGAGACAATAGATGTCATAATAGGAATGAATTGGCCGAGTCGGCATGGAGCAGTGATAGATATTTTCAATAGGTCTCGTGAGAGTCAACATACCTAATAGTAAGTCTAAGCTTCTCATCCATTTCCCAACTCTCAAGAGAAAGGTTGAGGTAGTCAATGCCATATCGGCAACAAAGATTGAGCATATTCCAATTGTTCGAGAGTTTCCGCATGTGTTTCCGGAAGAGTTACCGGGTTACCTCCCGACGAGATGTTGAGTTTGTGATTGAGTTGAAGCCTGGTACCGCTCCTATATCTAGAAGAGCATATAGGATGGCACCTCCCGAATTAGCGTAGCCAAGAAACAATTGCAAGAGTTGCTTGGATAAGGGATTTATCGAGCATAGTAAATCGCCTTGGGGTTGCCCGGCTATTTTTGTGAAGAAGAAGGATAAAACTCGAGATTGGTTGTAGATTATCGTCCGTTGAATGAGGTGACTATCAAGAATAAATATCCTTTGCCCCGTATTGATCTACTTTTTGATCGGTTAGCGGGAGCAAAGGTGTTTTCAAAAATAGATCTCGAGATCTGGGTATCATCGAGATCAAGATTCGCCCGAGGATATTCCAAAGACGCATTCACTACCGTATATGGATTATATGAATACTTAGTTATGTCATTTGGGCTTTCCAATGCACCACTCATTTCTCATACCTTATGAACTCGGTGTTTATGCGAACTTGATCGGTTTGTAGTGGTATTCATTGATGATATCCTGGTTTACTCCAAGAATGAAGCGGAACATGCGAAACATTTACGCATAGTTCTTGAGCGTTTAAGGAAACATCACCGTATGCTAAGTTCAAGAAATGTGAGTTTTGGTTGAAGGAAATTCAGTTTCTTGGGCATGTCTTGTCACCAAGGTGTTTCGTAGATCCTAGCAAAGTAAAAGATGTACTTGATTGGGAACCTCCAAGAACAGTTCATCAAGTTCGCGCTTTTCGGGAATGGCGGGATATTATCGTCGGTTTATTCCGGATTTCTCAAAAGTGTCCAAGCCTATCACCGAATTGTTGAAGAATCAAGTGAAGTTTGTCTCGGTCACCCGAATGTGAGAAAGCTTTTCGGACCTTGAAGAAGTTGTTGACAACGGCACCAATCTTAGCACGACGGATGTCCGAAGCCGTTTGATGTTTATTGTGATGCTTCGTGCACCGGTCTTGGGTGTGTATTGATGCAAGAAGGCCGAGTTATAGCATATGCTTCAAGACGGCTTAAGCCACATGAAGAGCATTATCCAACTCATGATCTTGAGTTAGCAACAGTTGTTCATGCATTAAAGATATGGCGTCATTATCCGCTAGGTAGCACTTGTCACATGTATACGACCACAAGAGTCTAAAATATATTTTCACTCAAGATGAGTTAAATATGAGGCAAAGAAGATGGTTAGAGTTAATAAAGGATTATGATCTAGAGGTGCATTACCATCCTGGTAAGGCGGATGTAGTCGCCGACGCACTCAATCGAAAGAATCAATGTAACTGTTTGACGGTGAAGCCTCCGGATATTTCATTGTGTCTTGTGAGCTTGATAAACTTGGCATAGAGATTGTTCAACAAGGCGCTTTGTCTAATCGAATATTGAAATAACTATCGAGATCAAATTATTGCCGCTCGTAAAGGCAATAAGGGAATCAAATGTATCAAGGAAAAGATTAAGGAGAAGGCTAGTAAACATGAAGATTCTTGTTTTAGAGTTGATTCAGAGGGTGTGATATGGTTCAAGAATCGATTGGTCGTGCCAAAAGTTCCTGAGTTACGTCAGAAAATTCTTGATGAAGCACACAACACCAAGTTCTCTATTCATCCAGAAGCAACAAGATGTATCATGATTTGAAGCGAGATTTTGGTGGACCAAAATGAAAATAGAAATTGCTAGATATGTGGCAAGATGTGACACTTGTCGAAAGTAAAAGCCGTTCATTTGAAGTCACGGAGAACTTCAACCACCGCCTATTCCCGCATGGAAGTGGGAGGACATTAGTATGGATTTCATAGTGGGTTTACCCAAGACCTCTAGAAAGTTTGATTCTATTTGGGTTATCGTGGATCGTCTCACTAAGTCGCTCATTTTATTCCCGCAAGGATAGAATGGAGAGCTCCTACCTATGCACGTATATATATTGAACGAATTATGTGTCTCGCATGGGGTACCAAAGACTATTGTTTCGACGAGGTACACAGTTTGTCTCGCAGCTTCGAAACAGTTTCATAAGTCAATGGGAAGTAAGTTACTTCATAGTACAGCCTATCATCCACAGACTGATGGTCAGACTGAAAGAGTAAATCAGATCCTTGAAGATATGTTGAGGGCCTGTGTGCTTAGTTTTTCTGAGAAATGGGATGAATGTTTACCATTAGCAGAATTTTCCTATAATAACAGTTATCAAGAAAGCATCAAAATGGCACCATTTGAAGCCCTGTATGGTCAGAGGTGTAGAACTCCATTGAGTTGGTCAGAACCCGGAGAGCGGCAATTCTTTGGGGTTGATCTTGTAGAAGAGACTGAAGAGAAAGTTAAGCTAATACAACAAAACTTGAAGGTAGCACAGTCTCGACAAAAAAATTATGCAGATAAGAGACGTAGAGCCTTGGCATTTTCTGCAGGCGATTATGTATATTTAAAGGTGTCACCTATGAAAGGAGTAACTAGATTTGGAGTTAAGGGCAAGTTAGCACCCCGCTATATTGGCCCGTTTCAAATCATAGAAAGATGTGGATTGGTTGCATATCGAGTAAAGTTACCGGAACATCTCGTCGGCGGTACACAATGTGTTCCATGTGTCACAACTCAAGAAATGTCTTCAACCACCGACAAAATTGTTGATATTGAAGGAATTGAACTTGAGCCCGATCTAACTTATTCGAGTATCCCGTCGAGTTCTAGATCGAAAGATCGGGTTACTCGCAGAGAACAACCAGATGGTACAAGATACAGTGGAATCGTCACTCAGAAGAAGAGGCTACTTGGGAGTCTGAGGATTATCTGTCAGAGCATTTCCCAGAGTTCTATGCTTCTATCTAAGTTATAATTCCCTCTATGAGTTATAACTATTCTAGTGTGAGTTGTAAAAACCCCTTTCCTTATGTCCTTGTTTGAAGATGTGTTGCTTGACACATTTCCTTTTCCATTACTTAACCCAAGGCTTTAAATCTCGGGACGAGATTTCTTTAAGGAAGGGCCGTAACATCTCTGATGTTATATCAACTAAAATCGGCCATGTCATCATGTTTAGTCGCAAAGCATTCATGCTTAGGTCAACCCTGATCTGCATCAACTAAAACAAGATTTATATTCTAGGTTGGTTGTGCCCCTGAGATGATGTTTGTTACTGCTTTGGATAGCCTAGAGGTGTGTCGGCTCGATCAAACGCGATTTCATTTCGAAAACCCTGTTTCCGACAAACTCCGTTTTACCCCCTTTTCCCTAGTTCAAAATCTATAAAGAATTTGGGGTTGGTCCCAAAAGCAAAGTTGTAGGGCTTGATGAGACCTACAATGTTGGTGAACAAAGTTTTTCAAGTTTTCAAAAAGAATTTCAAATAAATTTGAAAATACGGTTTTCCGACAATTGTCCCCTTTTTAATTTCAAATCATAATTCAAAAACTATACATATTTTGGAAAAACATCTTTTGGAGAAAGTGTGCAGTTTGAAAAGTTGAGTTTTTCTTAGTTTTGGAGTTTTTCAAGTTGTTTGGAAAAATCCAAAGTAATTTCAAAATATTTCATTCTAGGGTTTTGTCCCCTTTTCAAAATTTGATTCAAATTCTATTTTTCCTTTCAAAATTTGAAAATGTGCCAGTTGAGAAAGTTGTAGAGAATGAAAAATTAGCTAGGGTTGCTTTTTGGAAAATTTTGAGCGCAGTTCAAAAATTTGGAGAAATTTGAAAATTTCTTTTTCGTCCCCGTTGCCGACGCCGCATCTCCCTCGCCGCCTCACCGGCGCGCCGCACCGCGCGCGCCATGCCGGCCGGCCGCCGAGGTCGCCGCCGCACGGCCGTAGGGAGGCTTTTCGTCGCCCGTGTCGCCGTCTCCGTCGTCGCCCTTGCGCCATTAAGCCGCGGTCGGGACCCCTCCCTCTCTCCCTTATCCTCGCCGCCCGCTCCGCCTCATCCCCCCGTCGCCATAGCCGCCGCCCCGCTCGCCATTGCCGTCGTCTTCGCGCCGCCATAGCCCGAGCACACTCGCCATTAGCTCCGCCTTGAGCTCGCGCGTCCGACCCGCATCACCAAGCCCCCCTCATTCCCGCCCTTTTTCCCGCTCGCGTCGTCTTCTCCACGAACGGTGAGCCGAGCCGCCGGGAATCGCCGCCGCCATTCGTCGTCGTCGTTATTCATTTTCTCAATTCCTTCCGCGGCTAAGCTCGCCTTGACGAGCCGCACCTGATGCTCCTCTCCTTTCTCGATTTGATGCTCAGTTGCCGCCGGAACGCGAAGCTCGCCGCCGGGTTCGCCGCCGACGCCATACCCGCCACCGCCAAGCTCCCACCTCCGGCCGTCCATCCTCTTCATCTTCAAGCGCACCGTCCCCGCGGTGAGCTCCTGCCTCCGTCCATGTCCCTTGCTTGGCCCCTAGGGTGTTGTAGCGCCCGCCGCCGTCGTGTCTCGCCGCGCCGTCGCGCCCGCCGCCGCGTCCAAGGCCGAGGTCGATAGGCCTCGCGCTGCGCCCTTTGGCTCGCGCATCACGCCCGCTACGTCGCGTAGCATCCCGCGCGCGCGCTAGCCGCACCGGAGAGCTCCGGTGAGCCTCCCGTCGCGTCGCCGCACCGCCGTTCCGCCATGGCCGCCGGCGTGCTTGCTGCTGCCGCTCCGCCGTCCCATGGACTAGCCCGGAGGTGCGCCGTGTCTTGGAGGTCGCGTAGGACCGAGCCTTGCCGCCGGAGACCTCGCCGCGGCGAGGAATCGCGGCGAGCCCTCGCCGCCGTCGGCCGGCTCGGCCGAGCTTGTTGGGCCGGCCGGCCGCTGTTGGGCCGGTCATTCATCGTCTTGGGCCGACGCGGCCGGAATCGGCCCAGATCAGCCTTTTTCTATTTATAAATCCTTTTTCCATTTCTATTTAGGCGAGAAAATGCTTTATTCTTTCAAAATTCATAATAAATTGTGCATTGCTCCAAAAATTCTGAAAAATTTTGTGTGTGTTCCTTATGATGTCCTCTATCTAGGAAAATTTCAAAATGCCAAATTTGAGTAGTTTTGATATATTCAAAAATTAACTGTTTTAATTGAAAAATGAGTCTTCCTTGTTTTTTTTTATAATTTATTTATTTATCCAAAAATCATGAAAATTTATTTGTGCACTGTTTTTAATATAAGCTACTTAAAATTAATTTTTGAAATCAATTTGACAACATTTGTTTTAGGATTTAATTTCCGTAGTTAATTAATTACTTGTTTGACTTTGGATTTGAGTGAAGACCCTAGGTCATCAACCCTAATGACCTTCGGCACTTTAATTTATTGTTTGCGCTTGTATTTAATTCATTTAGTTCTACTAAGCATCATATTTATATTCAATCATGTCATTATCGTGTAGACCACGTGAACGAGGAGAGTACCGCCGTCCGAAGGAGGAACCAGCCGAGTCGGGTTTCGGTGTTTCCAAAGGTGTTGACGAGTCCGGTTTCGTCTACGCCTCGATCAAGGCAAGCCCCGGTTTACATTCAACCCTACCTTGTATTACAAAGCTTTTACCATTTGTGCTTTTGCTTTGATGCATTAAGTCTCGGAGTTGCGTTATAACCTAATTGATGCATTACCTACCTTGTTACTTGTATATCATCCTTGTTACCGGTTTATTTCGAAAATGCTTAGTATGCTTAGTCTTGCCTTAGTAAATAGGTTTTCAACTGAGTTACTTCAGAGCTGTTGGAGGTTGGTTTCGCATGTGGCATCTTAATGTTGGTAGCTAATGATTAGTAAGATCGGTCGGGCAACTTGCATCATATGGTTGATGTAGTGTTTCCGACTTGTCAATTAAGGACCGTACCGTTGTTGGCCCTTGGATCAAGACTTTTCAACTACTCACATATCTACGGAAAAGCTTTACCCTAGGATAATCTAAGGACTAGTACGGTGAGCCCGTGCATTGGGAGTGGCGAGATGGCGGGAATACTAGTTACCCTCGTGGGACGTAACCCGAATGGAGGTGTACAAGTATTCTCGGATGGCACGGAAGCCGAGCCTAGTTCTAGAATGTCCGACGGTATTGTTGATATAATTGTGGGTTAGAGTCCCACTTATATCGTGTGTGTTAGGGATCCTCAAATGAGTAAAATCGCTTCGAACCGTCGTTTGCTCCACGTATAAGGAGACTTGGTCCTCGCACTGCATCGTAGATAAAAGTGGTGGCTACTTTATGATAGAGATAAAAGAGAGTTGTATGAATTATCTTGATCTGGTTATCTAGGAGTTAGTTTAGCATAAATAACCCCACAGGTTAACTTGAAAGTAAAACTTGAGGTTAAGGACTCACTCTTAGTGGCTTTTCTCGCAAAAGAATTGATTCTTGCTTTGGACCTTACCTTGATTCCTATCTCGGCTCGCATCCCCGAGTCTTCACCACCTTTTTCGTCGGGTTAGTCTTGTTGAGTACTTTTGTACTCGGGGTTTGTTAAACCCTTGTTGCGAGTGTGAGTCTCATGCTCGGTGTGTTTCGAACCCCGTTGCATGACGGTCGTTCCGCAGAGTGACGACGAGTAGTGTGTTTGGCCTTGGGCAAGCATCACGTCGAGGTGTTGTATAAAGTTATCGTAATGCTATCTACTACTTTATGGTTTGTAATAACTTAACTTAGGTTTTGTAAGATTTAAAACTTCTAGGGTTGTAAACTTATGTTGTAAGACTTCCGCTTATCACTCGATGTATATTATATTATTGTAAAACTGTTGTACACCGCAATGTCTCTTGTAATGATTGATCCATGCTCGGAGAATCGTGGATACTTCGGGTTTAACCCGACGAGCTAATTAAGTCTTGTGGAACACGTGCATTATCATCCGAGGTCCGTTAAGACAAGGATTAGTGCATGTGGGCCACATTACTTAGGAGGTTCTGCCACATAGGGCTTGGTTAATTTCCCGAAAACACAGGGGCCAAATCGATAACTGCTTGTCCTATATGATTTTCGAAATAGGTTTTCCAGAAAATAGTTTTAAGCTTGTAAATTGCATATCTCCTAGAATACTTGTCCAAATGATGTGATTCAACTTGTGTTATTTTTCTTATGATGTGTATTATCTGTAGAAAATATCACTTGCCATGTTTGTGAAACTTTTCTGTGTAGCATGAATTAATTATTGAAATGTTGGTAACCTTGGGAAATTCATAAGTAATTATATGGTGCTCGAAAAATGTGATTCTTGTTTCTATGATCTTATTTTGTCATGCTTTTGCGATGTTTAGGATATCAAGTATGCTTTCTATGTGAGATTTAGAAGTTGTAGTTCAAGTGTGCTAGAAAGGCCATGTAGGAAATAATTCATAAATAAATTATATAAGTAGAGTTTGGGTTTGATAATTTTTGTAGGCCATTTATATGCTATTAGTTAGGTATTAATGCATTACTCTCTGATGTTTGGCATACTTTGTAGTACAAAGTATTTTTAGGTCCAATTAATTGTGCTGTCTTGTGAATTATGCATAGGTCAGTAGGTTCATCCAAAAGAGGTGATTTTTGGGTGGTAGACTAGTATTGCCTTGCTATGTCTACTGTAATTTTTGTAGGATTCTAGGAGTAGCCAATCATGGTGCTCCTGTTCAACTCTTGGATGTTCAAATCAGGGGTTAAGTCCATTGATGCTAGGCTAATCTAATCATAAGTTGGGTTTCTGATTAACTTGTCTAAAGATGATAGTTAGTGTGTTAGCTTAACCATCTACTGTTAAAGTTTCATGGTCATTGCATGAATTGTTTAGGAGTTATGGGTGTGACAAGATGGTCACTAGGGCTGTTTTAGTGGCTGTTTTGCCAGAACGAGTCCTGTTGTTTTGTGTTTTAGGTGTAGTTAACATGGGAATCAGCTTGTTATGTCTTCAGATGTTCGATGGAGAACTTCATAAGCTTTCCAGAATGTCTTCATTCTTATCCATAGGGTCTATGGTATTTATTTATGATTTATTTACGGATCTGTTAGTTATATGGTTATGACTAGTATTGATGCTTGAATAAGTGATGTTGTGTGCTAGGCTTATTGTCAAGTGTTCAAGGTGATTAGTGGTATGATGGGTGGTTAAGTAGTATACTAGGATGAGTAGGTCATGATAAAATTGGTTATGATGATGATGCTTGAGTGTAGTCTCTTTGGCTTTACTGACTTGTTTGCTGGTGATAGTAGAAAGGGATGTCGTACTAGGATTACATTGTTGTAGTAGAAAACGTAGTAGATGACATGTGCTTATGGTACACGTTCTTGGATGATGTTGACTACCTTGTAGAAAGAATAAGCAAGCACGCATTCGCATTATCATACCATGTGTATTCTTAGTATTCATACATGCACCCGCATCATACAGGATCGCTAGGAGAACAGAACGTGACGTGGGACAAGGATCCAAAAGAGGAGTCACCAAGGGGAACCTCGACACGTGAAGTGATCGAGAACCAGGAACCAGACGTGGAGTGATTAAGTGCTGGGAGCTTCAACATTGATCGTATTAGGAAGGCAAGCCCCGGAGCATTTCTCCTACGGTTTGCAAAATGATTTACTTTGCGTCCTTTATTGTTTATGATGCATTAAGTTTATAGGTGTTACTTGGAACCGTTACTGCATTATGAGTACCTTGATCCACCTGAATACCTTTACCCTTTTTAAGTTCAGGATCGTTCATATGCTTAGCACTGCTTAATTAGATCGGTAGAAGACGGGTGATTGACCCTCATCCGCGAGGTAGGTGGTTACTACCCTATGGTTGAGGAAAAGAAAGTTGGTTTACAGAACATAACCATGTGGCCATGTTAAATCACGACTAGTCGGGGTTTGTGGTGTGTTAGACCATGGAAACTCCGGCTATGTCACTTAAGGAAATATGACTTTGTACGTCCTCGGATCATGTTGAACAATGCCTCACGTATAGCCGGAAGGATGCGATCATCCGACCGCGAAGCCTTGAGGATGTTTGGGCCGAATTTCAGCGAGTTGAGTGTATTGCCCACAGCGCGGTATTAAAGCCGGTGGCCGGTCGCGCCGGAGGGACCCGGTAGCCGGCATGCCCCCGGTGCAATCGTATTTGCCGAAATCCGCGATTCCACCCGAATAGACCAAGATGATCTAATCGACTCCGACGGGAGACGTGTGGTTTGTGTGAGGAATACCCCGCCAGCTGGTTTGCAATCGATTATAATCGCCATCGTTCCTGGACAATGAACACTTGACCGAGCAAACACCGTCGCAAATCATTGTGAAAAATAGGATGGTTATGGTTCTATGTTGTTGATGCCGTAATGCTCAACCTCGAAGGATAGGATAGCATTGTTTGCTCATACCCCGGAGTTGGAGTAGTACAGGTGCTAATCTAGTGATGTCGGATCCAACCTAAAAGATGATAAGCTAGAGAGTCCTTTATCACTAAATGATTATTTAATAAGCTCATCTTTTATCGCAAGTTCAAATGAGTCGCTACCCCACTTATAAAGCCTTACATACTCCTTGGTGTCACTTTATTTTTAGTTTATGACGGGTAAGTCTAGCCGAGTACCTTCTTGTACTCGAGTTTTATTCCCACTTGTTGCGATCATAAGACCTTTGTCTTTGTGGCAACAAGATGGACCTCAGTATCCCACTACGGAGGATTAGACCTTGGGCAAGGTCATCTCTTATATCTCATTCCTCCATGCTTTTGCTGGATTTAATGGTGGACTGTGCACTATTTTTAACTAAGTGTGCGTTTGTAAAACAACACTTTATTTTGCTTCCGCAGCTTGGATTTGAACTTGGTATTGTAATAACTATTTTCATAAACTCCGATGTAATCAATTACTTGTGAACTTATTTATTACTATGGACGGTATTATGTTGAACTTAATTCGGTCTGGGCTGTATGGTGGAAAGTTTGAAATCCTTCGTGGTTTCACGGACTACCGGGCTGATATAAGCGTCATGTGCTAATTAAGTTGCTTAAGCGATATCATTAGTACATTATGTTTATATTAATTGGTCGGTTCTGTTATAGCTGGCATCGGAGCAGGTTCAACGTATTCGTTCATAAGTATATTTAAAAACAAAAAGATTTTGTTTTATAAACAAGAATTACGAACTTATAGCCACTTAATCTCATATATAGGCTTTTCAAAAGTGTGTGGTTTTCAAAACTCTTATATATGTGCCTTGGACCGCCATATCCTTTATGCCCAATTAAGGACTTTAGGTGGCTTATATAAGTACTAACTTGGGGGATTATTGCATCATATTTTTATTTGTTGTGCTCATACACGACGGATATGTATGGGGGCCATTCACTTGAATGGTTATGTATGGATCAATTTGCCCCTACGCCAAGGTAAGATTGGTTCGCCGCTAAGGTAAGTGGGAGTTGTGAGAGCATGATCGGACGCAATGCCGATCTAGGAGAGTGCTTATTGGTGCTGGATTATATACATGTTCACACATGTTTATAAGAAGGTACCCCATGTGAGGGTGTCGTCTTCTGATGACTTGTTGGGTAATATGCACTCGGGAATGGGTGCAAGTAATCGGAGATTTCACCTTGTTCGGAAGGTGCGTGGATTTTTACGTCGCTTGCATTCATTGGGGTATTGGGCTGAAATGAATTTTTTGCAGGGACACTAACTACGCAAGATCGTGTAGCCCGACTAGTTTACGCTATATGAGAGCACGTTGGTATGCCACCGCCTAAAACGCTAGAATTCATTGTTTTCCGGATTTGTGAGGACGTACGGAACGTGCATGCATCATGACACATAATCATTTCATGGCAACTGCATTATTTCTTCCCTTATAAAAGAACGATTCTCTCTTTCGATAAAAGCTACCAACGTAATCTCCATCTCATGAGAGTTGTGATTCAGTTGGACAGATGGCAAGAATGAAGCGCATCAAATCCAAGGCAACCCAGGGAAAGGTTTCGCATCGTTGCTTGTCACTCGTGAGCCACGTGGTGCCAAAAAGTTTCTAAAAGAATATGGAATGCCTTCCTTGCTATGGCGAATTCTGCACTCGGGGGCTATCCCACGGGTAAAGAACCTCGCTATCGGTGGATTAAGGAGCTGGAGAGTCAGCGCTTGAGCTTGCTTCCTGTCGCAGTGGTAATTCCCGCCAAGAGTGAAGGAGCGTCACTTTGGTGTGGACGTCGGTTCATTGCTCGAGGTAGGAACCCTTGGGAAGGTGCAAATGTGGTTGCATACAAGGCACTACAGATTTGCTCAAAAGATGCCCAAGAGGTTGCTCGTGCCACCGCAGTGTGTTTCCTAAGGGTGACCCATACCATGTTGTGTGGCGTCGCCTTAGTGAGACCGCACTTGTCGGTGGTAAAGATGAGGCCGAGAACAAAGAATGGTCCCGCTAGTAGCGCAATGTTTGCTATGATGAAGAGTTACTCTTGCCTCGGAGAATGCATTGGAATCTCTTAATCGCGAGTTCGTCTACGTCATCTCATTTAAGCGAGAGATGAAGAAAGAATATGAAGAGAAAGTTGAAAGATCGACCACATTGCTTGAGCGAGATGACAATCTCCAAAGATCGGCCATTCGAGAGAAAATGCTCCTGTCCATGAGACCTTTGTGGCACAAAGTCAGTTTCATGAGTTGCTTGCCCTACTTGGTCAATGGCAACAAGCTTTTGGTATAGTTGAGCAACAACGAAATGAAGCTTGGAATGAGGAATACCGTCTGAGGGAGCAAGTGCTTGCATTAGAGGCCACCAATGGTGCTTTGCAAGGAGAACTGCTACGGGTCTACAACCAGCTTCACCCCAATTCTCTTGGTGTGGATGAGGAAGGACTTCGATAGTGCCCAACATTGATAGTGCGAATACCGGAAATGCGAAAGTGTTGAGAACATGGACCATGACCATGAGGAGTAAGCTTGATGAGAAGTCTTTAGTAAGAATGTTATGTTTTCTCGTTGAGCGGACCTCGTTGACCCGTACTCCTAAGCGAGATGGTACAATGGTTAGTGGGTTAGTGATTATGAATCACCTAGCGTGTTTCAATGATGTATTCATCCTATGTAGCCTCGCAAGAACAAGTTTTATATGTCATGTATTTTGGGCATCAAAAATTCAGTTGTTCATCAAATTTGTATTCTATCCTCGTCCATGTAAATTCACTTCTATTCCTCTCGGTCTATAATGATATGTTGACATTGGTTTCTTGTTGTCACATGCCTAGACCAATCGTTAAGTGAATATT
The DNA here is from genome assembly GCA_018135685.1 of Themeda triandra. Lineage (NCBI taxonomy): Eukaryota > Viridiplantae > Streptophyta > Magnoliopsida > Poales > Poaceae > Themeda > Themeda triandra. Next base: position 127,570 of record JAENPR010000894.1, on the reverse strand, counting down.
GTTATTAATCATCACTTGTGAACGACGCGACGATAGTATGTAGCACATGCTATGTCGTTCAAAAATATCCCTTGCTATCCAAATTTTGAAATTCTCGGTGATTCCTTTACCTTGTCTTGTGCACAGAGCTTAGTTGTACAAGATATCGTATATAATTCGATTATTTGGCGAATTATTCTATTGGTCATAGTCATGGCAATATTGTCTCGGTTAATAAGTTACCGTGCCGCGACAAGAACCTAGACCATTTTGGCGGACGCACCTAAATGGATTACTAGGGGGGTACGCGGGTATTGTAATTATTAATCGTAATATATTATTTCGTCTAAACCAAGACAACATCTTTGTCAAAAAACCTCCCTTGAATGTTTGTTTATGCATATCCTTGTTAATGCAATCCACCCACATTCAAATCGCACCATGATATTATGACAGTAGGTTGCTACAAATTGATGTAGTTGACCTTTTCTTATTACCTTGTGTCCTTGTGACTATCCTTCGTATATCTCACCTTTGCCTTGCACGCAATGCTTATTCGTGCGAGAATACCTTCAATCATGTAGAATTGCATTTCAAACGCAAGATTTGTAATGGAGTCCGGATTAATGACCGATGGTGCCGCGACGAACCGAGAGCACCCCGTGGCCGCGTACACATGGATGTGCTGCTCGGCACGCGCAGGTATCACGGTTGTTGATCTCGACCTGTTACAGAGATTGCCTCGAGATGTCATTTTGCGTGAACCTACCTTGATTTCCTCTCGATGCTCATCATCCAATCTCTCAAGACAATTTCTCTCGAAGAGCAAAATCAGACAAATCAAAGAGAATGAGATCGCTTACAGTAAGACCAATCGAACCACAAGAGGTGGTAGACAAAGGACTATACCAGTTGTTGTCTGATCAAGAGAATGGTTTCCTATTCCATGGTACTCCTCGGTAGAGACTTAGAACTCCTATACATCTATTAGGTATTCTAAGGCCTTGTGGAGTATTCATGCTTTATGGGAGACAATGAAGGAAATTCTTCAGACAAAAACTTCTTATAAACGGATTATGGCAACAATTTTGGGGTTGCATTTGGTCGTGTACTCAAGCGTCATGATGTCAGATTCAGCTATGCATTGGGTATGCATCGTACAAGTGCTTGGGTATAATCTTGGATTTACCAAAATACAGTTCTGTTTTGAGTATCAAACAAAAGTCGTCTGAATAAGAGAATTTGGTTCAATAGAGACAACGCTCTGAAAGAAAGGTTGGCACGCTTATCATTGGGAAGGAATGTTGGTTGGATAACAAAACCCAACAACTCCCTGCTTCGAGAGCATGACTTATAAAAAGGAATTGGTAATCATGAGTCCTTGCCAAAGAATCTACTCGTGTTACTGTTTTCGTCCAATAAGAGAGGTAATTGGTTGGTTTCTATGGAGTTAGAGAATCATTGACCTAGGAATTTTGATTTCTACATGAGATGATTTGGATATCTTTGACCTAAGAACTTTGACTTCTACATGCAAAAGAGTGGACTTCTTCAATCTAGTTGGTTCATATTAGCATACATTGGTATGTGCTCTTATGAAGGAATATACCAATGTGGACTCAATTCAAGTAATCCAATGTTGATAGCCAATTCAGCTTGTCCTTTGCACACACAGGTCCTTGGTGATATTGTAGAAAGTATTGCAGATGCTATTCTTATTGACAGCAAACTTGATTTGGATTTAGCTTGATAGATGTGCAAACCTCAGCTTGACCTGCTTCGTAGTGGTAAACTCTTTAAGGGTTGAAGCACCATTTGATGTATTTGATGATGTGAGCAGCAGATTCTCTCACATTAAACCTTTTGATGTCTCCAATAGGATAATTGTTGGTTACGCCTTGTGATAACCTGCCCTACGGTGTAGTAATCTTAGGGTTTAATGAGAAAGTACATCGTACTATTCCTGTCATCTTCATACTTCAGATTAAGAAAAAGGATTTGACATCAGATTAGAAGAATGGGATAAATAGGAGAATGTCCTCTAATGGTCTTGAGAGTGGAAAAATGAATATGTGGACAACTGGAATGGTCACAGCAAGTCAACCAGAAGAGAACCGTTGCAATCCTAGGGGACCCACTTGTGCACTGTGTTCGTGTGATCGCCGCACTCGCAGCACCTGCACAGTGAACCCTCCTTTATCCTGTCGCCCTGTCAGCTCTCGCGCCTCGTCCTCGTTCCCGTGCCGGACCCCTCATCTCCTTCCCAGCGTCAAAAGACGGTCACTCGCCCGTCTCCTCGCTGAGCGAATCTATTGCCTCCTTTATCTTCTCCTCGTCCGTGCGTGAGTGACTCATTGTCCATCTTCTTCCTCCTGCCTCCGCTCTGGTGCCTTGCATCACTCTGTCTTCCCACTCCGTCGTGGATGCCCTCCTGTGCATCTGTTCTTCTTTTCCATCCCCAAATCTGAAACCTTGCTCTGAGAGAAGAAACTTGAGAAAGCCATCGCTTTGGAAAGAGGGAGCAATCAGGAGGTAAGATTCGGTGTTTGTTCGTGGATCCAGAGTCGCCAGCGTAAGAGAGAAGAAAAATATGTATTTCATGGAGGAACTCCTGATCTGTTTTGGATTGATTTTGCTGGTTGGGTTCACGATGGTTGAGTTCACCCTGGAGGTTTTCTGGTTCTTGTGGACGTTCTTGACGTTTTGGAGCGTCGTGTTCATCCTGTGTCTCCATTGTCCCTGTATCAGTCGACATCTGGATTAAGCTAATGATTCTCGTGTATTTCCCATAGCCTTGTTCTCTCAAATCTCGAGAAGCTTTGTATCAGAGTCGTGTAATCCTCGATGTAAATCCAGATCTATGAATAAAGCTCTTATTTCTCCCCTTTCCTCCCTTCTTGCTCAAATCTCGGGGCGAGATTTCTTTAAGGGGGGTAGGCTGTAACAACTCCAGTTTTCGGCATAATAAACCTTGCACATCATGAGCATAAGCATCTCATAAGCATAACATGTTCATCATTGGTGAATTGCTTAATGTTTGTCTCTTTGTGGTGAAATAGATTTTTTTGGGTAAATATATATATATTAGTTTCCAAATTTTTCCAAAAGCTCACACATTGCTCGATCAAGTTGGTACCGAATAGAGTTTTAGAGCAAATTATTTGGAGAAAACTTTGTTTTTACACCAAGTCATGAAAATGGGTTTAAGGCTTTCAAAAGGGCAAAAACGAAAGGGGAATATTGAAAAAAATAATATTTTTATAATTCTAATTTGACCCTAATTCACACTTTCAAATCTAGGCCGAATTAGCAAAAACTTCCTTCATGAAAGTTATTCCTCTCATCAAATGGAGAAACTTTCATGTTTTGAGTTTTTCCAAATTCGCAATATTTTTGGAGTTACAGGCGGTCAAACTTCGCAGTTCAAACTTAAAGGGGGTGGGCCCCACCTGGACCCACCTGTCATACCCTCGCCTGCCCGTTTTGCCGCTTGCTGCCGCTCCCCTGCACCGGCCGAGCCGCCGCCGCGGTCCCCGTCGTCACAGGATGCACGCCGCGAGCTGCCAAGCGGGAACGCCAAGTGCTACGCGACGCGAGGCACTCAAGCACCCCGCCAGCACGCCGCCCCGCTGCCCTGCTTCCCCGCTTCGCCGCTGCATCATTTGCGTCGAGCGCCATCATCGTCGCCATGTCCTCCTCGTCACTGTGCTCGCACATGTGGTCCGCCCGGCCAAATTGGAGAGCGACGAGCCGCTTTATAAGCGCCTCGCTCGCCCACTCGCTCGCCGTCCCGCTCCCCTCCCTTTCTTCTCCACCCGGCCGAGCGGCCGCGCACCAAGCTCGCCGTGGCCGCCGCCGGGAACGCCACCGAATAGCCGTCGATTCGCTCCTCCGTTTCGCCACCGACAGCGCCATCGTGTTCGCCTCGGTCCACTCCACCTCGCCGCCTTTTTCCTGCCCGTCGCAGCCCGCCGGAGTCGCGCCCATCGGAGACGCCGTCCGCCGGGGCCGCCGGCGTACGCGTCCGGGCGCCACGGCCACCGCGAGCCGGCCCCGAGGCCACCGGCGAGTGCGCTGCGCCCCCGCGCACCTCCGTCGCCTCCCTAGGCCGCCGGCGAGCCGCCCTAGCAGCCGGCCCCAAGCAAAATCGCCGCCTCTGTTCTCCCAAATCGCGAGGACCGCGTGATTAGAATTAGGAGAAAGGTAGGGCCTTCGTGTAAAATTACCGGTTTCTGACAATGTTTGGAATAGGGCTTGGTTAATTTCCCGAAAACGCAGGGGCCAAATCGATAACCGCTTGTCCTATATGATTTTCGAAATAGGTTTTCCGAAAAATAGTTTTAAGCTTGTAAATTGCATATCTCCTAGAATACTTGTCCAAATGATGTGATTCAAATTGTGTTATTTTTCTTATGATGTGTATTATCTGTAGAAAATATCACTTGCCATGTTTGTGAAACTTTTCTGTGTAGCATGAATTAATTATTGAAATGTTGGTAATCTTGGGAAATTCATAAGTAATTATAGGGTGCTCGAAAAATGTGATTCTTGTTTCTATGATCTTATTTTGTCATGCTTTTGCGATGTTTAGGATATCAAGTATGCTTTCTATGTGAGATTTAGAAGTTGTAGTTCAAGTGTGCTAGAAAGGCCATGTAGGAAATAATTCATAAATAAATTATATAAGTAGAGTTTGGGTTTGATAATTTTTGTAGGCCATTTATATGCTATTAGTTAGGTATTAATGCATTACTCTCTGATGTTTGGCATACTTTGTAGTACGAGTATTTTTTAGGTCCAATTAATTGTCTTTGTCTTGTGAATTATGCATAGGTCAGTAGGTTCATCCAAAAGAGGTGATTTTTGGGTGGTAGACTAGTATTGCCATGCTATGTCTACTGTAATTTTTGTAGGATTTTAGGAGTAGCCAATCATGGTGCTCCTGTTCAACTCTTGGATGTTCAAATCAGGGGTTAAGTCCATTGATGCTAGACTAATCTAATCATAGGTTGGGTTTCTGATTAACTTGTCTAAAGATGATAGTTAGTGTGTTAGCTTAACCATCTACTGTTAAAGTTTCATGGCCATTGCATGAATTGTTTAGGAGTTATGGGTGTGACAAGATGGTCACTAGGGCTGTTTTAGTGGCTGTTTTGCCAGAATAAGTCCTGCTGTTTTGTGTTTTAGGTGTAGTTAACATGGGAATCAGCTTGTTATGTCTTCAGATGTTCGATGGAGAACTTCATAAGCTTTCCAGAATGTCTTCATTCTTATCCATAGGGTCTATGGTATTTATTTATGATTTATTTACTGATCTGTTAGTTATATGGTTATGACTAGTATTGATGCTTGAATAAGTGATGTTGTGTGCTAGGCTTATTGTCAAGTGTTCAAGGTGATTAGTGGTATGATGGGTGGTTAAGTAGTATACTAGGATGAGTAGGTCATGATAAAATTGGTTATGATGATGATGCTTGAGTGTAGTCTCTTTGGCTTTACTGACTTGTTTGCTGGTGATAGTAGAAATGGATGTCGTACTAGGATTACATTGTTGTAGTAGAAAACGTAGTAGATGACATGTGCTTATGGTACACGTTCTTGGATGATGTTGACTACCTTGTAGAAAGAATAAGCAAGCACGCATTCGCATTATCATACCATGTGTATTCTTAGTATTCATACATACACCCGCATCATACAGGATCGCTAGGAGAACAGAACGTGACGTGGGACAAGGATCCAAAAGAGGAGTCACCAAGGGGAACCTCGACACGTGAAGTGATCGAGAACCAGGAACCAGACGTGGAGTGATTAAGTGCTGGGAGCTTCAACATTGATCGTATTAGGAAGGCAAGCTCCGGAGCATTTCTCCTACGGTTTGCAAAATGATTTACTTTGCGTCCTTTATTGTTTATGATGCATTAAGTTTATAGGCGTTACTTGGAACCGTTACTGCATTATGAGTACCTTGATCCACCTGAATACCTTTACCCTTTTTAAGTTCAGGATCGTTCATATGCTTAGCACTGCTTAATTAGATCGGTAGAAGACGGGTGATTGACCCTCATCCGCGAGGTAGGTGGTTACTACCCTATGGTTGAGGAAAAGGAAGTTGGTTTACAGAACATAACCATGTGGCCATGTTAAATCACGACTAGTCGGGGTTTGTGGTGTGTTAGACCATGGAAACTCCGGCTATGTCACTTAAGGAAATATGACTTTGTACGTCCTCGGATCATGTTGAACAATGCCTCACGTATAGCCGGGAAGGATGCGATCATCCGACCGCGAAGCCTTGAGGATGTTTGGGCCGGAATTTCAGCGAGAGTTGAGTGTATTGCCCACAGCGCGGTATTAAAGCCGGTGGCCGGTCGCGCCGGAGGACGGTAGCCGGGCATGCCCCGGTGCAATCGTATTTGCCGAATCCGCGATTCCACCGAATAGACCAAAGTGATCTAATCGACTCCGACGGGAGACGTGTGGTTTGTGTGAGGAATACCCCGCCCGGTTTGCAATCGATTATAATCGCCATCGTTCTGAACAGTGAACACTTGACCGAGCAAAATGGCACTGTCGCAAATCATTGTGAAAAATAGGATGGTTATGGTTCTATGTTGTTGATCTTTGGAATGCTCAACCTCGAAGGATAGGATAGCATTGTTTGCTCATACCCCTGGAGTTGGAGTAGTACGGGTGCTAACCTAGTGATGTCGGATCCAACCTAAAAGATGATAAGCTAGAGAGTCCTTTATCACTAAATGATTATTTAATAAGCTCATCTTTTATCGCAAGTTCAAATGAGTCACTACCCCACTTATAAAGCCTTGCATACTCCTTGGTGTCACTTTATTTTTAGTTTATGACGGTAAGTCTAGCCGAGTACCTTCTTGTACTCAGGGTTTTATTCCCACTTGTTGCAGATCATAAGACCTTTGCTGTGGCAACAAGATGGACCTGTATCCCACTACGGGAGGATTAGACCTTGGGCAAGGTCATCTCTTATATCTCATTCCTCCATGCTTTTGCTGGATTTAATGGTGGACCAGGCACTATTTTTAACTAAGTGTGCGTTTGTAAAACAACACTTTATTTTGCTTCCGCAGTTTGGATTTGAACTTGGTATTGTAATAACTATTTTCATAAACTCCGATGTAATCAATTACTTGTGAACTTATGTATTACTATGGACGGTATTATGTTAAACTTAATTCGGTCTGGGCTGTATGGTGGAAAGTTTGAAATCCTTCGTGGTTTCACGGACTACCGGGTTGATATAAGCGTCGTGTGCTAATTAAGTTGCTTAAGCGACATCATTAGTACATTATGTTTATATTAATTGGTCGGTTCTGTTACAGCGCACGCCGCCGCTACCGCCGAGCGCGAGGAAAAAGAGCCCCGCCGCCGCCATCCCAAGAAGCAAAGCGACCTTGCTTGGCGACCGCTCCGGCGCGCGGCGGGAGAGGAAGAAAGGGCGGGCGCGGCTAGGGTTTGGCCGCCGCCCGAGTCGCCCGCGTGGGGAGGCGACGCGGGGGCTGGGGAAAAGTTCCAATTCCTTGCACTTTTAATAACCACAGCCTAGTTTGACCTGAAACACATAATACAAATTTATTAGACGAAGAGACAATGAGGTGGATGAAATGGCCCTAATTGATATGCCTCATATTATTTTACATAATCATTGAATTCCAGTCTGCCTAAATAACATGTGTTCTTTATCTTTTATGTTTCCTAAAATTATTTCCGTTGACCCAAAGTAAAAATGCCTAGAAGTTATTTTGTTTTGCTGGTTCGTTATCAATAGCCTATATAGAGGCCTTGCTTGCAAGATTTGGGCAAAAAAAAAAGGAAAAGTACACGTAACACAGACCATTGTAGGGGAGCCGGGGAAAAAAGACCATTATAGGGGAAGAAACATCCATAAGACTTAACATACTGAGAGAGAATTCTAGGACTTTGAAGATATGCCCTTGTATTGCTAGTTGTCAATATTAAAATGTACCTGTATGTTTAGGTACCATAGCTAACAAATCCCTAAGATTTCAACGGGTTCCCAGTATTGGAAATGTATGACCATGGAAAGATATCTCAAATGCACAAAATGACATTCAGATAAACATTCAAAAGGATATGAAAAGGCCACGAATAAATTTTTTGCAGCAGGTTCGGCTCTAACCTTTACTGCCATGCAGATGCGGGATGCATCGTCCTTCTGTAGTGTAAGCATCAATCTCTCGTTGATTTTCAGGTTCAAATAATCAACCTAAGTACGATAATACAATGAGAAAGAGATGATTAGTAGCAATGCAAAAGTTCTTGTTGGATAAATGGGACAGGGATTATTACCTGGTAACTAAAGGGCGTTGTAATGATATGGATCCTGGAGCTAACAAAATTCTATATAGAGGGCAGAAATGTATGAGGCCCTTACTATGACAATGGTAGCATCACTTTTTTTTATCATGCCTTTGTCCAACTGCAATCACTTGAGAGTTGGTGCTCTGGAAATACAGCATGCTCATTCATCACTTTCAGGGCCATTTATCTCTAAGAGCTCTGAACATGGGCAAAAGCTCTGAACGCGGCCTATATAACCTGCACAATCAATGCGTAAAATTTGAGGTGGCATCGAAGTACTAAAATGATATGTGTGACACTTGCGTGTTCCTGTTATCAAATGAGACAGCAACCATTTTTTATATAAAAAAAGCAAGCAACTTGAACACACGGGTGTGGTGGGCTCAGGACGAACCGTGCGCTGCAGGGGCAGTGCGATGCAGAGGCGGCAGCAAACGGTGTCCCAGCAACACCATTGACAGCAAGCTTGGGAGGAGCACGACACCGGTAGATTTCATGGCAGCAGAAGGGACTGATGGCCTGTAAACAAAGGCACGCAGTATTAGGAAGCATAAAGTACTCCGTTTGGACATTTCATCGAGCATTCGAGGACCACAGAACAACCAGGCCTTAGAACAACAAAAGCAGAGTATACAGCAGATGGGGACCAAATTGCACTCAGCTTGCTGACGGCAGAGGGAAGCGGATGCAGTGGCAGAGCGTGGAGGCCTTGGCGTTGCAGAACACCATGAGGACATGAGGACGCATGAGTGCGGAATGACACGAAGCCGGTGAGGAGCACTTGCAGGAACACCGGTGGTCCAGCAACCGGAGGATCCGATTGTCCGGCAGTCGTGGTCCGGTCTCCTGTTCGTGGCCACGATGCGCCGGTCCGCCACCTTCATCGCGTCGCCTTGCCGGGACGCGGCAACCGAAGGTGCGCGTCCATGGCGGGCTGGGGCGCTGCCGATGTGGCCGCCAGGTGCGCTCCCCTGCTGCGGGGCTACGGCAGGGCAGCGCCGGTGGAGGGGGAGGTGGATGTAGGCGGGGTCGAAGACGCTATGGCGAAAAAGGCGGCGGCCAGCGAGAAGGGCGGACGGACTCCACAGAGTAGTGTAGGTGGGCCTTCTTTTCCTTTTTCGATGTTATCCTATCGGAGGGGAAGATGACGTGTGACTCGGTGTGGAGGTTTCCCGAAAACTACGACGTGGCCGACATCGGGTGCTGCCGTGTGTGCGCAGTGGAAGGTTGGACGGCGTAGGTTGAATAACTGTGGATGAACAGGAAGTTGTGTCTTGCACCAGAAGTTTATAGATCTCAGGAGTATTCACTATTACTAGCAATGACAGGGAGGGAGAATGGGGGGGAAAAAAAAAACGAAGTTAACCGCTGTTGACGACGGCGCAGTTCCTCCTGATCTCGCCCTCGGTCCCGGTCTTGACCTGCACCGCCGCGAGCCTGGCCATGGACCGCGCGAACACCTGGAAGTAGACCTCGTCGGGGCCGCCCACGACGCCCTCGACGTCGGCGCGCGCCGCGGGGTCGGTGAGCAGCGCGGCGTCGGAGCGGAGCAGGGCCCGGTGCTTGAGCAGCGCGCGGTAGTAGCCCAGGTCGAACGTCAGGTGGCTGCCCGGGTCCATCTCCACCACGGCGTCCTCCGCGTACCGCGACGGGTCCGTCGTGTCGTTGCCGCCGGCGGAGCGGCCGCGAAGGAGGAGGAGTGCGCGATGCCGATCGTGTGAGCGCCTGGCCGCCTGCTCGATCGATCAGTCGCGTTGCATTCGCATTCCACACTAGATCATCAGGCGCCCTTCGGGCGCCCTACAATGGTTCAAGGAAAACAAATTATGAAGATATTGCTAAATTACAGAACACATCTATCGCTAATATATTTTCGCAGCAGAAGCGTAGGCAAGCAAAAAAAGGAGCATGCATTCACCAACAACAAAGATGAAGCCATCGCAGCCATTATGGTTACATAGATTACACAATCCCTCATTACATGCACAGCTACCGTAGCCATTATGGTTCTATTCGGCCATACATCACATGCCAATCCGTTACAGTTCATGATCGAAACTCATGGCTACCAAAGACTATAGTCGGTAGCTTAGAGTGCCGATCCAAATACACCGTAGCCATTATGATCTAGCCATACATAACATGCCGATCCATTACAGTTCATGATCGGACGGCTATTGAGAAATCAAAAGAGTGGTGAATATTAGTTGCAGGCGAGGTTTCAAATACATGCTAATGAACACGTCGCTGCAGCTAGTAGAGGCAAAAGCACCTTGACCTTCGTTCTCTGATTAGTTATCTTCAGTTGCTGCACTGTAAAGAGAAGAGGCCATGAGTGTGATGTTTAGAACCATAAACAACTGGTAGTGCTAATGTAGTTTGGCTCTTTGTCTATCTTTTAAATGTAAATTTTTTGTTCAGCTTAGTTTGGCTCTTTGTCTATCTTTTAAATATACACAGTTTTTGTTCAGCTTATTAAATATACTCAACTACCTCTGCACCTCTTACTGCAAACCATCAGTTCATGATACAATTTTCAGCTCGGTATTTATTCCGATATATTCTGTAATCAAGCCACTATATTTTTTACTATAACTATTTATGGCATTATTTTGAGATCATTACACTACTTCTGGTTAGGCTACTACGAGCAGCCTATATTATCTTTTACTCTGTTTTTTGTTATGGAAGGGATCCACCTAATCCCTTCGTAGATTGGTTCCACCTGGGGATCTGATCTCTTACAACCGAACAAAGCGTAATATTGTGCTAGGCGGGCATAATCACCATGGCAGGAAGCCATAACAAATGGCATGGCATTAGTAAGTAACTACTACATGGGTTGATACATATCCCTGACAACAAATCTTCTATGCCTTCCCACCCTACTTGTTTCAAATATATTTTTCAAATGTTCTAGATTTTGAAATGCTCTATTCCATGTTCTTTAGGAAGCATATTCAGCTATCACTTCTCTAATTTCATTCTGATAATAATATTGTACTATCTAAACTTCAGCATTCTGAATAATGAAGTTGCAGGTAACTACATAAGTCTACTGCTCATATCCATAGTCTACCATGCAAGTGAAAATGAGAATTTTGTATACACTTGAGCAATGATAATTAGGCCTCCTAGAAGCTAACCTTGGTGTCTTGATGCAGATACTGATAAAATTAGAAAACCTGCAAAGGTCCAAAAGTCAATGTGTAGTCACAAACCCAGCAGTAAAATGCATGAAACTCTCCTAATACGTTTTTGAAATCTGAAAAATGATAGGCTTTTAATAATGATGAAATAAGTCTTGTTGCAAGTTGTATTCAAGGCAAACAGAGAGAATATTTTTGCAAGCAGCATCCAAGGCAAATGGAGAGAACATCTTGGGATCTCAATCGTACCAAGCCTCTTAAACCTGAACCTGATGAATGGCCTTCTCAACTTCTTTCCACAATCAAAAGTAAACAACAGGATTAACAATTTAAGAAATAAAAAGTATAGCATGCTCCCCCCAAAAAACTAACCATAGCATAGCAGTAGGAAGACTAATCAGTAAAAGTTCTGCATTAATGTGGTATAGCATGGGGGAAAAACAGACTGAACTAAAAAAGCAATGTCTGTGGCTCTACCTTATGTCCTTATCACATAAATGTACAATACTTGCACCAGAAAATGAAAGGTCATGTATTAGATGGAGAAAGACATACCTTGAATCACCGGCAAGTTCATTATCATGCAAGATGTCTGAAAGCTTTGACTGCCCATATGCTCCTCCAAATCTAATACACCTGCAGACCTCAAGGTTTGGATATCAATAGTCAATAAAATCCTTTCCTGCAAACTAATGTTTCGGCTCATTAAGATTATCTATGCCTAGTTTGGGTGTTGAACTTATTATTATTTTCAAACATACTAAATTCAAGCTCATTAGGAAAATAGACCCCCTTTTAGTGGAAGAGAATTACCAAGCACAGAGCAAAAGGCAGAAGCAATATTACCTCGGGAAATTACACTGCTTTACTGGATTAAAACAAAAGGAAGCGCATGCAAGCAGTACATGGCCTGCTTGGAAAACAAATTACACTAAGGCTAATATACACAATGAATAAAAATTCAGATGACATTAGGACAAAAGAAACATGACACACCAATAAAAGAAAAATAACCAGCGCACAGGCAGGCTGGCAGCCATTTCCTTTAAACATGTGACTAACCCATTTCGACAACAAATAAGTTTTCAGTGGCCTATCCAAAATTAAGAAACTTTTTATATGATATAACTTGAGAGGAAAAAGAGGAGGTTGAGCAAGCAAGCAGTGGAGAGTTGTTTTTCCAGATCGCGTCGTCATGATAACTTGCTGCTGATTTCTCAATGCAAACATGACATAGCCTCACAGGGTGGTGATAGAAATAATGAAATATTGGATCCGGTTGTTTATATATCGGTAATGAATCAAAGGGTTGAAGTCTCGCTCACCAGTTATGTACCTCTTTCTCCGAGAATTCGCTGACTCCTCCGAAGATTTGGGGCAACAGGTGTTCTCCTGCACAAAACGCAAGGGGTGTTCTCCTGCACAAAACACTTTCTACTACAGTTAAAACCTTGTTTCATTTCTATACATGATTGATGATTCAGTCAGGAAAAAAGGCAACTGCACAGACCTCTGGTCTTACCTCTAGAACTGGTGCAGAGTCTAATATATTATACATCCTCCTATTATCTCAGTAAAGACACGACAATAGTTCAGGTTAGCAAAACAACCTAGATAGAAAATCTCCCTGCTAAATGTATTGAGAACCTTGGAACATTTTGTACTAACAGTAGCTTATTTTAATTCTATACAATTGATGATTCTGTAAGAGAAACAGGACATGTACACAAACCTACTGGTGCATTGTACGAAGCTAAAGGAAGGAGGAAGGGGAGCGCTACCTTAATTCACGCAAGGATCTGGCTAAGCTCATTGGCACGAGCAATTCTCCCTTCTTCAGCATAGGACCGTGGCTATCCTTGCTATCCAGATCAACGAGGAGGCATGGAGGCCGAACCATCAAATCTGGAGGGGCCGGCAGGCCACCGCCCCGCCGCGCACCGCCGCCGGAGGAGGGGGCGAGGGAGAGAAGGGGCACCGGCAACGGAAGACAAGGTCGGGAGCCCCGCCGACCCTGCAGCCGCGGACCCCGCTGCTCGCCCAGCCGCCGCCCTCGCCGGACCCGGAGGGGAGGAGTCGCCGCTCCGTGAGGCAGCCCGGCCGGCGCCACCGGTGCTGCGAGCTGCAACCTCGCCGGATCCGGAGGGGAGGAGCGCCGCCGCCGTGAGGAGGGCGGGAGCGGCACCGCGGGGAGGAGAGGAGACGGGGGATGAGTTTGGGTGGGAGGACCGTGACACAGTTTTGACAGAAGGGGAGGGCGTTTTCGTAAAAACACCAAGGAAGGGGACGTGTCGCGCTGGGAGGAGTCCACCGATGCTTGGATTGCTCTCGACGCAGCGAACGGCAGGGACTTTCAACTTACCCCGATATCAGAAAACACTGACCGTACAAAGACTAGAAAACAGCCTGAACTGGATGAAATATTTGAGTACTTCTCTCTACGCATTTTTTTTCCAGTTGATTTTCGAGTTGCTGATGAACAGTTTGATTTCTTGGAGGAAAAAAAAAAACAGTTAAAATGGACAAGTGGACAAGTTAATGTAGTGACCTATGCACAAACACAATTTTGGCGCTGCACTGTTTCTTTTATTATATAAAAAAAACTAAATTCAAGAACAGCTCTGAACTTCATATCAGAGGAACTTGGTCAGTGCTCAATTATTATGAATTATATAGTGAAAGGAGCATCTGATGCGGACGTATCCAGAGGACAGGAAGCTGGCAGGCATGAGTGGATCGGAGCTGAAAGTTACATTTCGCTCAAAGAACATTTCGCCTAAGAATGGCAGCGAAAGCAATATTCGAACTATTTTCTTTTAAAAAATGATAAAAATTAAGAGTTCTCTAGAAGTTGATTTTGGGAAAGAGGGAGTACAATTTAAGATAAATTTTAAATACTTAAATACCTTATATTTTAGAATGGAGCAAGGTTTTTTTTTCCCAATGACACTTAAGTGAGCGATGATGATGAAGTTGACGTGGAATACCGAGATGGTGGGTTAAGTCTTCAAGTAGTGCACTAATTATGGTATGCTGCATCAGCACTTCCATGGTGGATCAGTGGACGACTGCTGCTAATGGTCATCTATCTCAAAATGCTGATCAAGTGAGGCTGAGCGTTCTATCTTTTTCAGAGAATAGTGAGTCATTTTCTTCTTCTAAAATCTCTTCTATAAACCTTGTGGCTATTTCCAAATTAAGGTGCAGAGATGCATGCAATCCACTGCAACTTATCACCTTCTCACTTAAGACAAGCCTGAACCATGGCGCCACAGCTACTCCTCCAGATCTCATTTTTAGTGCTAATAATATGCCCAGCCATTGCCATAAACCCAGAAGCAGATGCACTTCTCCGATGGAAATCCACCCTGCTTGGAGCCAACACGCTGTCCTCGTGGTCGCCCGCCAATTCAGCCTGCTCCTGGTTCGGCGTCGACTGCGATGGTGCCGGCCGCGTTACTGCGCTCCACCTTCGCGGTGCATGGATCACTGGCAACCTTGATGCCTTCTACTCCACCGCGTTCCAGAAGCTCACCAGGCTTGACCTCAGCTACAACTACCTTTTTGGTACCATCCCTGCGAACCTGTCCATGTTGCTCACTCTCACCAATCTTGACTTGAGCTACAACAATCTCAGTGGTGCCATCCCCTACCAACTCAGTAAGCTCCCTATGATTGCCCATCTTAATCTCGCGAACAACCACTTGTTCAACCCAGAATCTGCCAAGTTTTTGCCTATGCCCAGTTTGAAATTCTTATCTTTAAGGAACAATAGTCTCAGCGGCACCTTCCCCCAGTTTATCCTCAACTGCACATGGATGAGATCACTTGATTTATCATTGAATGCCTTCTTGGGACCTATACCAGGCTCACTGCCAGAGACGGCCCCGAGATTAAGGTATTTATCTCTGTCACTTAACCAATTCTCTGGCGCAATACCACGTTCACTGTCAAGGCTCCGGAAGCTTAGGGAACTCCATCTTTACACAAATAATCTCACTGCTGGAGTCCCAGAAGAGCTGGGGATGATACCGGGATTGCGTGTTCTTATACTATCGAACAACTTTCTTGGTGGATCGATCCCAGCATCACTCGGGAACCTTACCAGCCTCATGTACATGGACTTATCACTGAATCAGTTGCATGGAATTTTACCATCGTCTATGCCAAGTTGCGAAGAATAGAATCCTTGTATTTATTCGAGAATAATCTCAGCGGGGTCATTCCGCCGGAGTTATTTACAAACTGCACCGACCTCTTAGTGCTCAGCTTGGCCAGCAACTCACTCAATGGAAGCATCCCAGCGCAGATCGAGAACTGCAATTTCTTAGAATATTTGGACTTGTCAGAGAATCACTTTACTGGAACAATACCATTGCAAATCGGTTACACGTCTTTGATATTCATTGACATTAGCACCAACCAACTTGAGGGCGACCTTCCTGCATCTATATCAAAACTCCAAGGTCTCAAATATCTCATCTTGTCTGACAACAAGCTCACAGCAAGCATGTCTAATCTCAATGGCATGGTGCCCACTTTATGTCGATTCAAAAATAGTAGTTTGCAAATTTTGGATCTGTCCAACAATCAACTATTTGGAGAGCTCCCAGGTTGCATTTGGAACTTGCGGTATCTTCAAGTCTTGGATTTGTCAAGAAATACTTTAGTTGGGGAAGTATCAACCATGATTAACTCTACGTCCTCTTCACTAATGTCACTACACCTATCCAACAACTACTTCACTGGACGCCTTCCAGCAGTGTTGAAGACCTTGAAAAGCATAGCTATTCTGGATCTTGGAAACAATAAGTTTTATGGAATGATTCCTCCATGGATACACGAGAGCAATCCTTTGTTGAGGATTCTGCGGCTGCGATCAAATCTATTCTATGGAAATATTCCCAGGCAACTTTCACAGCTCTCCTATCTCCATGTGCTTGATCTAGCTGAAAACAATTTTACAGGTTCAATAACAAAAACATTGGCCAACTTATCTTCAATGTGGAAACAATCCATGATGCGGCAAGAAAGCATCGACATTGGGCTTGAAATATATGCATATGGCAACGTTGACATAGTTTGGAAAGGCCGAGATTATATGTTTCAGTCATCAGCTGACTTTATGGCTTCTATTGATTTGTCTTGCAATTCTCTCTCTGGTGGAATTCCTTCAGAGTTGACAGATTTAAAGGGTCTCCGTATGCTGAATCTGTCTAGAAATTATCTATCTGGTGGTATCCCAGAGCAGATTGGCGATCTATCACTTTTAGAATCACTTGACCTCTCTTGGAACAAACTTTCAGGCCCTATTCCTTTAAGCATGACATACTTGTGGTCTCTCAATAAGCTGAATCTCTCAAACAACAATTTGTCAGGAGAGATACCTACTGGAGATCAACTCAGAACGCTTGACAATTCCTCTTACAGCAATAATCCAGGACTTTGTGGTTTTCCCCTAAGCATTGCTTGTGGAAACCATACCTTGGATAGGGTAAATGAACACCACCAAGATCATGATATCATATGGCTATACTACTCAATAATTGCTGGTGTTGTCTTTGGGTTCTGGCTGTGGTTTGGAGCATTATTCCTCTGCAAGTCCCGGAGGTTTGCTTTCTTCAGTTCCATTGATGCCATGCAAAATAAAGTTGTGCAGAAGATGAAGCACAGTTGAGAAGAGTGGTTTGGTTTCTGTTCCTCTAGTTCACCACTTGTGTGTTTCTCAAAGTCGAATTATAGTTGCATGATCTACAGTTCTGCTCAAGGTGGTGCTAAGGGCATAAAAGGTTGGCGAAGAAACCTCATTTTCTTTGACAATAAATAGTAGTTAATTGTCCCCATGTGGAAAGAATTGGCTTTACTAGCCTATTATTGTATCATCAACACTGGTGTATTCTCTGAATTGTATCAGTCATGTATCCATATAAACCTTGATTCGTGTGTGTTCAGGAAACCTGAGTAGATCATCCTGCTGCGCTTTTTTTTTTTTTTTTTTTTTTTGAAAGCATAATCCTGCTGCTTTGGTAGGCTAATAGGACGCTTGCCTGCTTGTTCTGTTGTTTACAACAATAAAAACTGTGTTAGGCGGCATTGAATTGCTGAATTGCCAAAAGCGAGAGCTGCTAAAAGCACACACCTTGCATTTGCAGTTGCAGGTTGCTTTGAATGAGCATTTGCAGTAAGATCCTCTAATAAGAGTGCTCTTGCTTGCTTGAGCAGTGCCTCCTGTGTCGTGGGGCATGGTTGTTATGGAGCCGCTGCCTGTTGGATAGGGACAAGGGCCGGTGACGCCGATCCTCGCCGTTGAGGGATGTGCCAGTGAGGAAGGGAGAGGGACGCCGGATCCGGGCGGTGCGCAAAGAGGAAAACGGGACGGAGAGCGAGGCGCCAGGCAAGAAGCCCCCGTGCCATTCCCTTCCAGTGCCGGCGCATGCGAGAGAGGCGAGGAGGATGGTGTGGGCCGGTGGCCTGTGGGTGGGATGGGTCGGCCTGGGGAAGGACACGCTTGATCCGGCCGGGTTGGGGCAGCGCCGGCCGGCGGGCGAGCAGGTGGTGCTCGACCGGCGGCGGCGCAGTTGGGCAGGCGGCAGAACAGGGCATCAGGTAGTAACGAGAACAGAATGTCGTCGGACGGGGCGCAAAATTGAAAATCCCACAACCTTTTTTTGTTTCCATATCTAATCAAAGGTTCATTGCGTTTAAATCATGACATACCTTTCGATAAGCTAGGGCAGTCAGTCATCGAAAGTGTGACAAGCAAAAAGAAACTCACAATTAGCCAATTTTAGCAAGAAAATAAGTTTATGACACACAAGACAATGTGCCATAATTACAACGAACCAAATACACGTCTAAAAAAAGACACGTCTGACTTTGTTATGAACCAAATAGGCTAGTGTGTCTATTAAACAAGTTAGAAAAATCTTGTTGAAGTGCCTCCAACTTTCTACTACGTTGCCATACAAAACCATCAACATTTCAAGATAATACTCTAACAACAAGAGCAAGCATAACAAAATTATGAACATAATAATTGTACCGAGTGTAAATCACCCAAATACAGTATAAGAGCAAAATTACAGTATTGACTAGCACAGACCATGAGGAAAACAAAAAAAAGAAGGCAAGTAAGTTATCCGCCGACAGTGTAGTTTCTCCTAATCTCCCCTCGGCCTCGGTGAGATGACGATGCAGTATGTTGGCGCAATTCAATGCATACCTTGGCCTCCTACTGGCTGTAGAAAAGGCGCTTGGTGAGCGTGGGAAAAAGGTGGAGATGAGGAAGGTGGTGAAGGAGTGGAGCGCCCGGCGCTACAGCGCGTCAATCTCATCGAGCCATCCAGGTGAAGCACCTGGATCAAATTTTCTTAAGCGTGACCAAATTCATAAAAATTGCATCAACATTTATATATGTATAAATAGATTTACTATGAAAAATATATTTCATAATTAATTCAACAATACTTATTTGATACCATAAATATTTGTTTATATAGATTTGATCAAATTTGAAACTGCTTGTTTACCTAGTGTATTGATTACATTATAAAAAAAATTATACCATACAACTCCCTCTATTTGTTTTAGTACCAAAAGTATTAGTTAGGCTAGTCTCAATTGGAGCGTCACTTGAGTTTCATTTGTACTAAAGAGGCTGTGCATTTTTTTTATGATATATCTGACTGTGTAACTAAGAAGAGAAAAGAAATGAGTGTCATCTAGATACTCTATTAGCACGATTACCATCTATCTTTGAATCATGAAATTAAATGCATATAAAATTCAATGAAACTTTGCATTAAAGGAGGGTGTTTCATCTAAGTTTCATTTCATTCAATATGACATGATAGTCTTAGAAACAACAAAATGAAACTCTCCACCGAGACTAGACTTAACGTGCAATTGGTGTCTCTAACCACATACCTTTGCAAAAATATGAAATATGATCTTATATTTGAACATATCACATGTAATTTATGTAAGTGTTAATCTTCTCAATGACAAAGTTACCTCTCAATGAAATATATGTTTCACATTGTCTATGCCACTAAGTCATGAATTCCAGTTGTTTCAATTCCTCGTCTAAATTGATATGAATAACCCCCCCCCCTCGTGTTTCTTGCTTTTTGTTTGTGTTGTGTTGTGGACTTCGTTGGTAATCCTTGGATTACTTGCGAATCCATTGTATCGGTTATACTTTGTCGTTGGTAATCCCCTCGTGAAGTCGTGGTCTCGAAAAAATAATAAGTTCATTATGTTATTCTTTGTTGAACTCCAACCAATTCATGACTTGGCAACCAAGGTCATGTCTTAACGCTCACACATTCAAGCCATAGCAGTCATACACTCTGCATCCCTGTTGGAGATTAGGAGTAGCATCTAGAGCAAATTAGAAGGGGCACACATGCCTTGTAGGTGCTAGACGTGTCTCTTTTAGTGAGTGCATATGGTGAAATTCTAATTAAACTAAAGAGTTTTGCAAATTTTGGGGTGCATGTGCCCCCTATACACAAGTCAACTTCGCCCCCCAAACTACACCTATCTAACAACAACTTCACTGGACACCTTCCAACATTGTTGAAGAACTTGAAAAACATAGCAATTCCGCAATCTTGTAGATTAAAAATCTACGTTGACCTTCGAAACATTGCCCAAATAGCTTTAGTATGTTGTCATGGCGCAGGTCTGCCACGACGTCTATCGACAAGCGCCACTCCAGGCCCTCCCCATGGATGCGATGAAGTACTGGACGTGGTCACCAACGAATCTAGAGCAAATTAGAAGGGTTGTACTTGCCTTGTGGGTGCTACATGTGTGTCTTATAGTGGGTGCATATGATGAAATCATAAACTCCTATAAAGCTAATACCCACACATCACGTGGGCCTCCACCAAATTATTATGTTCAAACACTAAGTTACATTTGTTGGATCAGCAAGTGTTTCTTTTCTTTAGTTCATTGTCCAGCCTCCTCGGTAATCAACCAAACACTTTCTTTATCAGTTACCAGACTCCTCGGTTCCATGCAACAATATGCATTTCAATTCAGTTGAGGAGTCTAGATGCAATTCATCTCCTTTGCCATATGGAACGGGAGCGGCGGCCATTAAGCATACTAGGCAAATTCTCTGCGCGTTGCTGCGGAAATTGTGAATTTGGATTCCATTGTATGTGAATAAATTAGTCTTGTCAACATGATATTACAGTTAATTGTATGTGGTAGTGCATTATCTAGTTGGTTAGCTTGCATTAAATTTTGCTTAGTGGATGTGATAGTGGATTGCCTTGTTGGATAGCTTGCATGTTGAGAGAATTAGCTAGTGGGGTTTGTCTATATAGGAGATATAGATATGTCGTCATGCAAATGCCCAATATCAATAAATTACCTACTCAATTATATAACAAAGAAGAAGCAATGATTCGACATAGAATTCGAGTCTTCAAGGACTATTGTCGAAATTTATGAGACAAAATTCCTAGCGTTCACGGTATTTTATCCAACAAATATATACTAAAGTATCTTAAATCCATGCCATGAAGAATGTACTTGATTTGTTCATCGATATGTCATGCTAGATGTCAAATTGGCCTATGCCCAAGAACTAAGCAAGATAAATCTACATGTCATATCTTTTAGATTATGCAGGCTATAGTAATTGTTTTCAAGCATTTGTACCTCTCTAAATCTCGCGAACTCAAGATTTTTGCAATTTTTGGAAGGTGTATGTGGTGCTCGACCGGCGGCGGCACAGTTGGGCAGGAAGAACAGGGCATTAGGTAGGAATGGGATATCGTCGGACAGGAGCGCAAAATCCCTCACCCATTTTTTTGTTTCCGTATTTGATAGAAGGTTTATTGTGTTTGAATCATGACACAGCTTTCGATATACTGACAGTCATACAAAGTGTGACGAGTTAATGTACACTATGTAAATTCCTCAACCATTTTTTGGTTTCCATATTTGATCGAAGGTTTATTGTGTTTAAATCATGGCCAAGTTTAGCAAGAAAATAAATTTACGATAGTGCTAAGCAAGTGTAGTGTGTCATAGTTATACAGTAGTGAACCAAACACTCGTCTAAAAAACCGCGACACGCGTGACTTGGTCGTGAATCAAATAGGCTCGAGTGTCTGTTAAGTTAAAAAAAAATCTTGTTGAAGGGCCTCCAACTTTCTAGTACAGTGCCATACCAGTAAGTTAATCTTGCAATGTCAGGGAGGGAGCAAAATCTCAGTATTCACTTGGTATAACATAACAGTTGTACCAGGTGTAAAATCACCCAAGTAATCCCTGTTAACCGCTGTTCACGACGGCGCAGTTCCTCCTGATCTCCCCGTCGGCGCCGGTCTTGACCTGCACCGCGGCCAGCCTGGCCATGGACCGAGCGAACACCTGGAAGTAGACCTCGTCGGTGCCGGCCACGACGCCCTCTACGTCGGCGCGCGCCGCGGGGTCGGTGAGCAGCGCGGCGTCGGAGCGGAGCAGCGCCCGGTGCTTGAGCAGCGCGCGGTAGTAGCCCAGGTCGAACGTCAGGTGGCTCCCCGGGTCCATCTCCACCACCGCGTCCTCCGCGTACCCGCCGCTCGCCGCCCGGCACTTGCGCCGCCGCAGGTTCGCCGCGTACGTCGCGTCCAGCGACGGGTCCGTCGTGTCGTTGCCGGCGGAGCCCGGGTAACCGTACAGGCGGTCGGCGAAGGAGGAGCAGTGCGCGATGCCGATCGTGTGCGCGCCTGCTCGATCAGTCACATTCCATTCGACATGTCAGAAAGACAGAAACACAGCCTGAACTGAAGTGAATTGAATATTTGAACACTTGTCTCTGCAGTTTTACAGCTGTTTTTCAAGTTGCTGATGAACAGTTTGATTTCTTGGAGATAAAAACAGTCAAAATTGGCAAGTTAATGTAGTGACCTATGTATGTATATATAAAAGTTATAAACTGTGCACACACACAATTCAGATGCTGAACTGTTTTCTTTATAAAAAAAATCAAGAACAGGTCTAGTTCAGGAATTTCATTTTAGAGGAATCAGGAATGGTGAGTGCTCAACTATTATATGAAATATGTAGTAAAAGGAGCATCTGATGCGGACACATCGAGAGGACAGGAAGCTGGCAGGCATGAGTGGATCGGAGCTGAAAGTAAACTTGGATAATTCGCATTCGCATTTTGCTCAAGGAATCTGGCGATCCGATTTAAGAAGGGCATGGAAAGCAACCATTATTCCTTCTGCTTTTGCATGTACTGCTGTTGCCCAATCAACATGAATGGGCGATCAGAACCAGGCTATCTCAGCTCAGTGTCCGGCCTACGCCTTTCTCAATTCTCAACCATGCCGATCGAACTTTTGTGAAATTCACGTTTGATCTAGTTGCAGGAATAATCCCCCAAAACTTTTTTTTACTGTTATATGTACTTAAGCATGCTTTAATACGGGTAAAAGATACAAATGTAGTACATATGTTTCGTTGATTTAATTTGTTACTGCCATGTGAAGAGGAGATTAGTCATGTAGAGGTGGTGGGTACCTGAGAGCCAGACGAGGTCACGGACGCCGAGGCCTTTGCTGGCGAACAGGTTGGCCAGCTGCTGGAAGGTCATGGTGTGCTTGGGGATGTCGTCGAGCGCCTCCTGCATGCTCGACACCGTGCCGTCCCTCCTCCCCGTCGGCACTCGCCACGACGGCCCGCCCTGCCAACAAGGCCGATCGATCGAGCACTCAGTACGTTGTCAGCTCATGGTCGATGGAAGACGATGATCCATCGAGCATCGAGGCACCAGAGAAGAAGTACGCTCACGCACAATGGCGACGACGGCGTCCCGGGCGGCGAGCGCGAGGACGTCGGCGCAGGAGACGACGCCGGGGCAGGCCTCCTCGACGAGCGTCTTGACACGGTCCACGAAGTCGAAGCCGCGCAGCGTCAGGTTCGGCGGCGCGTCCTTCTCGGCCACGCTGCCGGCGGTGGAGTTGAGCAGCACGGACGCGTCGCAGCCCTGGGACGGGACGACGACAGACATGCACACCCACACGGTCAGTTCGCGCACTGGCACTGGCACGCCATGGACACAACGCACGTACCCTGACGAAGCAGTCGTGGAAGTGCAGGCGCAGCAGCGCGGCGGCGACGGTGGGCACGCGGCGGACGTGCTCCCGGACGAAGTCGCCCACCAGCCGCTCCACGCCCCGGCAGCTCTCGGCGTAGAACCCCATCCTGAGCTGCGCGCTCGCGCCGGTCGCGCTGCTGGCCACGACGACGACAGCCATGGCCACTCCAAGAACCACCCGCGCCGGCACGGCCATCGTGCTGCCGCTATGCCGCCTCCTGGTGGTCACCATTGCCGCCTACCTAACCGACACAATGTTCACTCACTTGGTCACTTCGCCTACTGATGGTCTATCTGTGGGCACTAGCAGCCGTGTGTGGTGCAGAGTACAAGTCTACACAAGTGACAAGTCTCTGAACTGGGATGGTCTATAAATACATGGAATGTTTTCTTTGTTTTGTGTCGTTGGTCTAGCCTCCAGAGCTTACTTAACACTACTGACATTTTTAGATAAAACTTAACACTACTGACATATGCAGAGCTAATACTGAATTATTCAGATGAAAAAAAAGGAAGGTTGCCTAATGCTAGTGCACTAGCAGCTGCGCATACACGGCAATGATAATTATTCGATAGCATTTCTTGCAGCAGCAGTAGAGATAGACCGGTCTAAGAGAATCAAGCTAAGGCAGAGGTCGCAAGCTGCATCCCGGTTAAGTTTCGTCGCGCTTTCATGTGCATGGTCCACTCGTGCTCTCCGAGCCCATCAGGAATGTGATTCTGAAGCTGGGAAAGAGATGTGTGGCCCCCACGTGCAGTGGCACACCGAGCAACAAGCCAAGAAGATCGTGTGGCCTCTTTTTCCAATCCTCACCATCATGGTTGCGGTTGCGGTGGAGGCATCGGCCTGACCATCGACGTTTGTGGATGGATGGAAGAAAGATCGAGCAAGAAAAGAACAGGATCCTTTCCTGCAATGGCCTCAAAGGCCCTAGGCATGGCCTTCTTTTCTGCAGCTTTTAGTGGCTCATCATCACCTCTCTTTCAGATCATCTTTTACTTCTTTATTACATTGCTTCCACGCAGAGTCACCGACAACCCGCTAAGCGCTAATCAGACACAATCCTTCTTGATCATACAAATCTGTTCAACATTTGGCTACTACGACATTCAAAAGAAAAAACATTTGGCTACTACAGTAGTTGGGTTAATTAGCAAAGCAAGTAGAATCAGCTTTTTTACAGCAAGTTAGAGGGTGTTATTTGATTATGTATGCATTTGATTACATTCCTCTGCATTGCGTTAAACATCGCAATTTGCAAAAAGTTTTCTGGTGCTGCAAATCATCACTCCTTTGTGGGTCTTGTGGCATAAGATAAGATTGATCGATCAAAAGCTTTGTAGCAGTAGAGAAAGAAGAGAAGAGAAAGAGTGAGCCGATCAAAAAGCAAAGATTTCCTTCCAAGTATCCTTTCAGTTCTTCGGGCCACACTGTATGTAGCTCCTTTTACCGAGGGAAGCAGCTCCGGCAAGAATGACTTGCTGGTAGAGAAGCGTGTGAGAAAGCTGCAGGTTCCATGTGATGTGAGATCATATTATGCTTAGATTTCTCGAATAAAACTTTTCTAAGACTGGCAAGCATGTGCGTGAATGCATGAACTATTATATTTTAACCAGTGCCTGTACTCTGTAGCCGCTGTGTGCATTCTAATCAGCAGGCAATGGAATTCTGCAATGGCGTGTCCTCCAGCTTCAGCAAACCTTTGCATACGGTGTGTCGGTGTCCCATAATTTCCAGCGGACTAGTTCGGAGGTGTTCGGCCGGTCGGCCAGGCCTAGCGAGGGAGAGCGAACCCACACGGGCTTCTCTGTTTTATTTTTATTTTTATTTATTCTTCCTGGTATTTACTGGTCTGAGTGGCTTACATTTGTTTAAACTATTAATGCAACAAACGAAACATTCCTTTTGTTTTATTAATGTGGAGCATTTTTTCCCTCGTTAAGCCAGAGACATTTTTACCTATATATAGTAACCTAAGAAATCTGTTTAAATTTCGCCAAAATCATCACTGGGTTAGCAGCAAACAGAACGCTGAAAGACATCATCTCGACCATATATGCGTTTCATTCATCTGCTTTGAATTAAAGCATTACAATTGCATTACTGTAAGGTCTATCAACACTTTGCAGAGGAAAAGGAGCCGAGATTGGCAAGCATATGAATAGCCAACGAGATTCTACGGTGCTCAATGTTGTAAAGAACCTTTGTTTTCAGTTGATGTGATCAAGTTACTGTCTTGCAGCGCCACTTTGTCTCCAGAAAACATAAAGCCACAGCCTCCAAATGAATTCTATCACAGAAACACTGGAGCCTCTATTCTGAGAAACCTGACCGATATGAATCTGGAACACTTTGTCTCCAGAAAACATAAAGCCACAGCCTCCAAATGAATTCTATCACAGAAACACTGGAGCCTCTATTCTGAGAAACCTGACCGATATGAATCTGGAACACTTAATAAGTACTACGGTTCTGCACAATCCTACATGATCTTTTGATCCTATTAGGTAGCATTCAGTAAACTGGAGTTACATTCAGTAAGAAACGGTAGACACCCTAGAATCTGGAGGTCTGATAGAACACCAGCCAAACACCAAACACTCTGCCTAGGAAACCTGGATGTCTGATGAACACCACACCAACCAAAAAAATCTATCCTCACGCAATATTAAGTGAAATAACTAAAACAATCCTATTTAGTGACTTACGTTCAAACATCACAACTTATTCATGATTCAAGTCATCACAACAGTTTTTTAGTGAGAGAGTAATAAATTTCTGGAAAGATTGGGCTTGTGATCGTGCCACCACGGTGCTGTGTATTACAGTGTCTTGCATTGCATGCCAGTCTCTAGAGAACATAAAGCTATCAAATTGCATGCCAGTCTCCAGAGAACATAAAGCTATCAAAGGATGATCACAGATACACTGGAGAAATCTTACTACTAAAAAGCGTCAAATGTTATCATTTGCGCCTAATCGCTTCACCTCTCGCTAATAATAGCCAGTCTCCCGCTAATCCCCGCATGCGGTTCACCCGGCCGCCCGGCCCTCCCCTTCCACTCACCATGCAAAAGAAGAAAATTGCCCGACAGTTTGGCAACAAAGCATCGATCTACCACACCCCCGTCGGTCACCGCTGCTCGCCGCGCCGCCACCACTCGTGCCCGCCCTAAGCCAACGCCGCTGCCGCCCGTGCCCGCGCCCGCCCTGCCTCTGGCCGCAGCCAGCGCGCTGATGGCAGACCATGGCTGGCCGCCACCCACGAAGCCTCGGTCCTCCGCTCGCTCATCAGGAGCTCCAGGGTCGGCCGGCGAGAAGCACGTGTCGGCGAGCTCGCGGAGTCTCCAACCTCGGCGAACTTTGCGACGACGAGTCCCGGCCCCTCCGTGTGCCGAGCTCTGCCTCGATTCTCTTCAATACCGAGCTCCCTCGCTCCCGATTAGTCTGTTTGAGGTTCTGAAGTTGTTTCCATAAATAAGCATGTGTTTCCATCAATTGTTCACTTTGTGTGAGATGGAAATGTGGTATGATTCAGTTTGGCAGTGTTTATGAGTTCTGACTTTGACTTTGTGCTTTCAGGTGTACATAAGAGCTGAAAACAAAAAAAAAGTATGGGAAACAATCCTAAAACGGATGTAAGTTCAGTTTGCTTCCTGTCCTATTCATGTGGAAATTCAGAGTGCCTAGCATGTTAAAATCGTGATCCTAAATTAAAATTTGACCAACTATGATCCCTAGAGCGTCACCTCATCAGTCATGAGAAGTCGGGATTTCTCAACAATTCTTGCTAATCTTTGTATTGCATATAATTTGCATCAAGATAAAATAAATATTCAGTCAAGCTCGTAGGACATTTAAAATGCATGGATTCTAATTGCAGAATACTGCCATCATTTCTCACGCATCGATCATGCAATGAGCTGATAAGGAATTTGGAAGCTGCACTTTGACCTTTTGCCCTCAGCGAGGAGTACTGCACTGTATCATGCCTAAAAAGATAGAAGAAACCTGTAACTGTTGCCAAGTTAAAAAAATTACTGGAGGAAAGAATCGAGATGCTTACATGGCACAAGATATTCGTAAACTATATTTTTTTTGTCCAAGCATGTATTGCTCAAGTTATTATTTTGATCTCTAAATCCTTGTGTCAAATGTCCATTTGATGGTGAAGCTACTACGAATACAACCAGAAAGATTTGTCCTATCCAAATGACATGTACTATACTGTATTGTACATTCCATAGACTGTAGAAATTGGCTCTGGATGCAAAAACTTATATTTGAATATTAACTTCAGTCATGTAATAGCATATTCACTACTATGGAATGGCAAGTTCTACAAATATGACTGATTATTCCAACTCTGATGATTATAAAGAAGTTTGAAACATGATATATCTTGTTCATTCATTGAGTTGATTGTGCTGTCAGTTTGAAACATGATATATCAGTTCGAATTATTGATTTTACATAACAATACAAATGCATGTTTATATTTGTATTATGGTGATATTTTTTCCATTGCAACGCACGGGTATTTACCTAGTTTAAGAAAAATTACCATTATAGAAAAATCTAAAAACCACATGATCTTTTTAGATCCAGGAATTCAGCAATAACAGCAATCAGAACCAATCCAATCAGTCAAAGCTCTGTAAGCCGATGTCTAAAACTGAGCTCTACAAAACCAAAGTTTACATTCAATAAAACGAACAATCAAAGTTAGGCTGTAAGCCATAGTAAAGAACTGAGATTGACAGAGTTAACATTCAGTAAGCACTGGTATATAATAAGAACATGGAGGTTCAATGAAAACCAGCCAATCAAATTTGATCTGGCGCAAATATCAATATATAATAGCCGGAAAAACATAGCACAGACTTTAAAAGTTCAAACATCAAACTTATTTATGATTCAAGCCAAACAGCTTTAGCAGTTTCAGGTCCAACGCCCACAGGACACGACCGGTCCATTAAACCAACAAAGTGACTGCCACATGACACAAACCACAGATACTTAATTGACGACAGCCTCCACATCGAGGCACACCAGAAGGCACCAGACGACACAAGTGAAGCAGCAGCTTAAACGGCCCATGGCTTACTGACCACCACGGAGACGAAGCACAAGGTGGAGGGTGCTCTCCTTCTGGATGTTGTAGTCTGCTAGGTGCGGCCATCCTCCAGCTGCTTGCCAGCGAAGATCAGACGCTGCTGGTCTGGGGGGATTCCCTCCTTGTCCTGGATCTTGGCCTTCACGTTGTCGATGGTGTCAGAGCTCTCAACCTCCAGGGTGATGGTCTTGCCAGTCAAGGTCTTCACAAAGATCTGCATACCACCCCTCAGGCGGAGCACAAGGTGGAGGGTGCTCTCCTTCTGAATGTTGTAGTCAGCGAGGGTACGGCCATCCTCCAGCTGCTTTCCGGCGAAGATCAGACGCTGCTGGTCTGGGGGAATGCCCTCCTTGTCCTGGATCTTGGCCTTGACATTATCAATGGTGTCAGAGCTCTCAACCTCCAGGGTGATGGTCTTGCCAGTCAATGTCTTCACAAAGATCTGCATGCCACCCCTGAGGCGGAGCACCAGGTGGAGGGTGCTCTCCTTCTGGATGTTGTAATCCGCAAGGGTGCGGCCATCCTCCAGCTGCTTGCCAGCGAAGATCAGACGCTGCTGGTCCGGTGGGATGCCCTCCTTATCCTGGATCTTGGCCTTGACGTTGTCGATGGTGTCCGAAGACTCCACCTCAAGTGTGATCGTCTTGCCAGTCAGGGTCTTGACGAAGATCTGCATGCCACCCCTGAGGCGGAGCACCAGATGGAGGGTGCTCTCCTTCTGGATATTGTAATCCGCAAGGGTGCGGCCATCCTCCAGCTGCTTGCCGGCGAAGATCAGACGCTGCTGGTCCGGTGGGATGCCCTCCTTGTCCTGGATCTTGGCCTTGACGTTGTCGATGGTGTCCGAGGACTCCACCTCAAGGGTGATTGTCTTGCCAGTAAGGGTCTTCACGAAGATCTGCATGCCTCCCCTGAGGCGCAGCACCAGGTGGAGGGTGCTCTCCTTCTGGATGTTGTAATCAGCAAGAGTGCGCCCGTCCTCAAGCTGCTTGCCAGCGAAGATGAGACGCTGCTGGTCCGGGGGGATGCCCTCCTTGTCCTGGATCTTGGCCTTGACGTTGTCAATAGTGTCAGAAGACTCCACCTCGAGGGTGATAGTCTTGCCGGTCAGGGTCTTCACAAAGATCTGCATCTGCAAGAGTCACCAAAAGAAAGGGTATGTATCAACGAAAGCAGTCCCAAGCAAATAAACAACACTAAGGCAGGGTCATGCATGCTAATGATTCTGGGTATTTAGAATCCACACATAGCAGCTGCATATGCCATCATCCAAGCATGTCATGATAATTAAAAGGCCTGCTTGTTTATATATCAGATAAATAGTAATGACATCAAGATAAAACATAACTGCATGTTGCTTCATGTATGTAAGCATATATGTATCAACAAAGTTCCAGTGAAACCCACAGCAACATGAACACCTATCCTTATTTGTTTATCAGTTGAACACGAATTATTGAACCGCAGCAGCATGTTTCTTCATGTATCTAATTAGCAAGGATATATACATCTAACAAAGTACCAGTAAAACAACAGCATATGTACCTATGCATACCAAAAAGACCAAGACATATTTCCATCCATGTTAATTTTGAATATATCTGACACACATACAGTCATACAGATCCGAATTCAACATATCCAGCAGGTAGTTTGAAACAATTTTCTACTTCTGATCTAAATCTACAGCCCAATCAGACAAAACCAAACAAAGAAAGGCACGCTAAAAATTATGACCTGAAAATTTAGTGCTGCACAGGCGTAGCTAGCACATATCAAAGGCTGACATCATACCACGGATAGATTAAAGGAACCTAGGCAACAGGACAAGATATAACAGATCATGAAATCGATCTCATCTACAAACAAAGTCTACAACTATCCCAGGATTCCCAGGTACTGACAAGTTAACAATCAGAACAGGTCCCCTCCATCTAAGAACCGAACCCTAACAGCTCGGATCTAACCCGACTCCACTGCCTAGTAGGGTACTAACCACGGATCACCGATCTCGAACGATCCGAGATTAAATTGATGTCCTAAAACTCGCAAGAGCATGACAAGTTAACCATCATAACGCAATCAGATCTATCACCTCGCAGCCATGGGAAAACAGGAATAAAACTAACAAACCCTAACCATGGATCGCCGATCTATTACACCTCGCAGCCATGGAGAAAGCAGAAACAGAACTAGCAGACCATAAGAGAGAGGGGGAGGGAGGATGATCGCCGTACCTTGAAGCGGGGATCGACGCTCGCGAGGAGAGGAAATTGGGGTCGGGTTGGGTTTGTGCTCCGAACAAGACGAGAGAGGATGAGGTTGGGAAAGAAGCCGGGACGGGGCTCGCTATTTATGAGCGGCGGGCGAGGAAGGGGAGGGAAGGAGCGGTGCCGCCGGTGCCGTCACGGTTTCGTGCCGTGTGACGTGTGAGAGGGGCAGGAGGCGGAACGGACTTGGAAACCGCCACCGGTGGGAGGTGGAGCGGAACTCTCGAAGTCGCTTTGGAAAGGCTTCTTTCTTTTTTAATAGGCTCTCTCAACCGATTTTTAAGTTGTGCCAAACGCTTCTTCTAAAACTAAAATAAAATCAAACAAAAATGGTAAAACCAAAGTTATTGTGGAGAATGGAAATCAAAGCCATCAAAACATGATTATTTTTGTTATTCTGTTTTCTCTATTTCTAGGGAAGCTCAAGCTTTACCAAAAAGGATATGAGCATGACGATGAGATCATTCTTGTTGTATACTCATTTAGTCCGAAAGAAGAATATAATTCATAGTTAGAATTACATTTTTAGGATAGAGGGAGTAGATTTCACTTTTGTAACATAGATGGACTTTTTTTTCATCTCCGGTGCTTCTCTTATAAAATTGTATTTAAATTAATATTTCATAGTTTCACTTAAAAATTTAGATGAAATTCGAAAAAAAGAACTTGTCAAACAAGACTTAGCGACTTGTATGATTTAATCATGCGAGACGTTTCAATTGTTGAATGAATCTTTGATCAATTGGCCTTAAATATGACGTTTCAACATATAGAAATTTAATATGACGTGGCAATTCATATTAACTTGCTTACATTATCTTATCATACACTTGCTCTTATATATATATGTCATAATAACTTGCAATGACCGGCTCACACTGCCGTCTAACTTGCCATGCCGGATTCATTTAAATTGCCAATTGTGCCAAACGTGTAACGAGGCCGGCTAACACCAACACCATAGAGTCAGACTCGCCGTGCCGGATTCCATTACGTTGTGCCAAACGTAAGGCGCTCATCTCCCTAGTCAAAGCTGGTTTAATTTTCTCAAGACGTTAGCAAAGCAAACTTTCACACAACGGCTAAGATTGGTATCCTGTGCAGTGCAGTTGTTGCATCCACGTCAAAGACTGAATTTAATTTCCTCCATCAATGATGTGAGTCTGCTAGTGGATTGATTAACAAGAACTAGCAATCAGAACCCAGTACACATAGCAACAAATTGTAGTAAGCAAGTGCAAAAAACTGAGCTTTCTAGAATCTAGATCCTGTAGTTAGCAACTTAGCATTCAGTAAACTGGTAAACTGGAGAGCTAACATTCAGTAAGAAACAGTAGACAGACTAGAATCTGGAGGTCTGATATCCAAACAAATTCATCCATTAACCAAAAAAAATCCTATTTATAACAGACTTAAGTTGAAAAATCACAACTTGCTCATGATTTAAGCCATCACAACAGTTATTTTAGTAGAGCAGACTAGGAAAACAGGTCCATAATTAAGTCACGACGGAGAGAGTAATAAATTTCTGGAACCAAAGATTGGCAAAACATGTGATGTGCAGTGTATCTACGGTGCTGTGCGTTCTCCAAAATGTTTGGGGTTCTACAGTGCATCTACGGAAATAAATAACCTAGTACTTCAGTTCATGTGATCAAGTGCCTTTGCCACTGTCTCCAGAGTTGATGTGATCAGTTGCTGTCTTTGGCACTGTCTACAGAGAACATATAAAGCTTTCAAAGGATGATCACAGAAACAACTAGCAATCAGAACCAAACAAATCAGTCGAAAATTAAGCTATAAGCCAGAGTCAAAAACTAAGAATGGCATAACCAAGTTAACATTAGTAGAAAACTGAGATTGACATAAAGCATCCAGCAAAAACTGGCAGATAGCAAGAACCTGGAGGAACAACAGACAATCAAATTTGATCTGCGGCAAACATCAAAAGAGAGAACCGAACGGACATAGTTCAAACATCAAACTTATTCATAATTCAGCCATACAGCTTAAACAGTTTTAGGTACGACGCCCACAGGACACAACTGGTCCATTAAACCAACACAAAGTCACTGAAACATGACACAAATGACAGATACTTGATTGACGACCTCTTCCATATGGAGGCACACCAGAAGGCACCAGACGACGCAGGCGAAGCAGCAGCTTAAACACAGCCCATGGCTTACTGACCACCACGGAGACGAAGCACAAGGTGGAGGGTGCTCTCCTTCTGGATGTTGTAGTCTGCCAGGGTGCGGCCATCCTCCAGCTGCTTGCCGGCAAAGATCAGGCGCTGCTGGTCCGGGGGGATGCCCTCCTTGTCCTGGATCTTCGCCTTCACGTTGTCGATAGTGTCGGAGCTCTCAACCTCAAGGGTGATGGTCTTGCCAGTCAAGGTCTTCACAAAGATCTGCATACCACCCCTCAGGCGGAGCACCAGGTGGAGGGTGCTCTCCTTCTGGATGTTGTAGTCGGCAAGGGTACGGCCATCCTCCAACTGCTTGCCGGCGAAGATCAGACGCTGCTGGTCCGGGGGAATGCCCTCCTTGTCCTGGATCTTCGCCTTCACATTGTCAATGGTGTCAGAGCTCTCAACCTCCAAGGTGATGGTCTTGCCAGTAAGGGTCTTCACGAAGATCTGCATGCCACCCCTGAGGCGGAGCACCAGATGGAGGGTGCTCTCCTTCTGGATGTTGTAATCCGCAAGGGTGCGGCCATCCTCCAGCTGCTTGCCGGCAAAGATGAGACGCTGCTGGTCTGGGGGGATGCCCTCCTTATCCTGGATCTTGGCCTTGACGTTGTCAATGGTGTCAGAAGACTCCACCTCGAGGGTGATAGTCTTGCCAGTGAGGGTCTTCACGAAGATCTGCATGCCACCCCGGAGGCGGAGCACCAGATGGAGGGTGCTCTCCTTCTGGATGTTGTAATCCGCAAGGGTGCGGCCATCCTCCAGCTGCTTGCCGGCGAAGATGAGACGCTGCTGGTCTGGGGGGATGCCCTCCTTGTCCTGGATCTTGGCCTTGACGTTGTCGATGGTGTCAGAAGACTCCACCTCGAGGGTGATAGTCTTGCCAGTCAAGGTCTTCACGAAGATCTGCATGCCACCCCTGAGGCGGAGCACAAGGTGGAGGGTGCTCTCCTTCTGGATGTTGTAGTCAGCAAGCGTGCGGCCGTCCTCGAGCTGCTTGCCAGCGAAGATGAGCCGCTGCTGGTCAGGGGGGATGCCCTCCTTGTCCTGGATCTTGGCCTTGACGTTGTCGATGGTGTCAGAAGACTCCACCTCGAGGGTGATAGTCTTGCCGGTCAGGGTCTTCACAAAGATCTGCATCTGCAGGAGCCACCCAAAAAAAAGGGTGAGCATCAACAAGAGAAACAGTCTCAAGCAAAAAAACAGCAAACTAAGGCAGAGTCATGCATGTTCATGTTTCTGGGTATTTAAAGTCCACACATAGCTGCTGCATATGGCATCATCCAGGCATATCATGATAATTAAAAGGCATGTTTGTTTATTATTATCAAGATAAAACCACAAGAGCATGCTGCTTCATGTATCTAAGCATATACATGTATCAAATAAGTTCCAGTAAAACCCACAGCAACATGAACACCTATCCTTATTTGTTTATTTGATGAACACATAACAAAAAGACCAAGTCATAATTCCACCCATCTTAATTTTGAATATATCTGATCTAGAAGGACAGGTCAATCAAATCATACATAACCAAACACAAAAAAAAAAGCATGCTAAAATTTATGACCTGACAATTAAGTGCACAGGGCGTAGCTAGCACAATCGAACCATACTAAAGGCTAACATCATACCATGGATACATTAAACCGAACCTAGGCAACGAAAAGATATTATCAGATCATGAAATCTAACTCATCTGGGAACCAGCTAGAACCATCCCAGGATTCCCAGGTACTGACAAGTTAACAATCAGAACAGGTCGCCTCCATCTATCTACGAACCCTAACAGCGCGGATCTATCCCAACACCACACCAGTCTAGGGTACTAACCATGGATCACCGATCTCGAACCATCCGAAACTAAATTAATATCCTAAAGGTACCATAGATCGCAAGAGCACGACCCACAAGCTAACCATCATAACGCAATCAGATCTATTGTGCCTCGCAGCCATGGAAGAACAGGAACGGAACTAGCAGGCCCTAACCCTAACCATGGATCGCCGATCTTAGTCTAAACAGAAGGCAGGGAGAGGGAGGCTGATCGCCGTACCTTGAAGCGGGGGATCGACGCGACGAGGCTCGCGAGGAGAGACGACGAGGCTCGCGAGGAGAGACGACGAGGGGATTGGGGATCGGGCTGTCTGTGCGCTCCGAACAAGACGAGAGAAGATGGGGTTGGGGAAAGAAGCTGGGACGGGGTGGGTATTTATGAGCGGCGGGCGAGGAAGGGGGAGGGAAGCAGCGGTGGGAACGGAATTCCCCCGTTCTGCCGGTGCCGTTACGGTTTCGGGTGCCGTGTGAGAGGAGGAGCCGGCCTCGTCTCCGGCTCCGCTCCGCAACGCAATTTCCGGATGGCGCCAACGGAACAGAGGCGGAACGGAACTCTCGAGAGGGGGCCAGAGGCAGCGGGAGAGGTGCCGCGCCAAGGTGTCCACGTCTCGGCCGTCTGCTTCGCTTTGGCGATGGTGGTTCGCTGGTTGGTCACCGTTAGGCTTGTCGACGCCGTTAAACGGGCTCTAACGTGCTGTTCTGAATGAAAATATATAAAGTGAAGCCGTGGTGGAAAATGGGAGGAAAAAAAGAGAAAAAACTACCAGAACCACGCAAATGGAAACGAAATTAGTTCAAATGGTGTGTGTAACATCCATCCACCGTTGTAATTCGTTTGCATTTATATACCGTACTAAAACTACAACCAAACAACATCTAAATACGATGACATGGCTTCACTCTTGTAGCACAAAAAAAATCTCTTAAACTCTTTGATGAAGCTTCTCTCGTGAAAATACTTCCTAAGTTTGTATTTGGTTAAACTTCATCCAAAATGCTAGAGTTGAAACTCAAAAGCCTTGTCAAATAAAACCGTAGCAACCACCTTATAGGATTTAATCGTTTAAGACATCCAATTCGTGTAATCTTGAACAATTAGCCATAAAGATGGTTGAAATAGCAAACCAAAACATTTAGAGAAAGATATTGTAATCCTCAAACTAGGTAGCAATATTATTTTTCTCCCTTTCTAAGATCAGTCTCACACGCTAGAGAAAAATAAGACTATAGTGTAATGTGTCGGTCAAAATTTGATAACACACTCAAACAACATTGAAGTTGACTATGTGGTTTTCTAAAAGTGCCTCAAGGAATATGTCTTCTTTTCTATAGTTGTATATGGCTGATAATTTGGCCGGTTATAAGCTATATAACAATGCTCCCACATACTCCCTCCATCCCATGGAGTTTGTCGTTGTAGCTTCTCAGTAGGTTCACTAGTCATTCAATGAACGTGGCCACATGGTGAGGCAGATGCATGTCAATCCGTATGAATATAGATGTTCAAAATGCTCCTCAATGATAGTCCTCGGGGGACAGAGGGAGCTGTTCTAGTTTTAAAGTCGCTTGAGCTTTCAATGATATGCAGCAGATTTTTCATGAACAAGGACAATGGCTATGTCCAGATGCATGGATGAATCAGTGAACCTAGTCAATTTTATTATGCTCGAACTACATGCAAATTGGGGTAGAGGGAATATACTTACATAATCAATATTTGGGCTATCACTCCCTCTCTCTCGGGGGGGATTTATCTCAGCTCACTATAAATTCGTAGCCCGTTTATCTCATCTTTTTCTTCTTACCATAACACCTTATATCACCTTATTGTAAACTTTTTTTTAATCTACCTTATTGTATACTTGCTTGCTCTTAAATGTCATAACTTGCGGTGACCGGCTCACACTGTAGTCTAACGTGCCATGCCGGATTCAATTGAATTGCGCCAAACGTAAAGAGGCCGGCTAATAACACTCAAGAGTCTAACTTGCCGTGCTGGATTCCATTACAATGTGCCAAACGTAACGCGCTCATCTCCTGTTGGTCAAATCTGGTTTAATTTTCTCAAAACGTTACGTTAGCAAAGCAAACTTTGACACAACGGCTAAGATGCATGTGGAATCCTATGCAGTGCGGTTGTTGCATCCACGTCAAAGACTGAACTTAATTAATTTCCTCCATCAATAATGTGAGTCTGCTAGTGGATTGATTAGGACAGACAACTGCATCTGCAAATGCCTTTCTTTTGAGGTTAGCTGCAATAGATTAATCAGTGTATTATTAGTGCCCGGAAGGCCGGCCAGGACCGTTGAACTAAACAAAAGTTGGCCGCTGGTCACAAAGTGTGTGGTGTTGTATATACAACCAAAATGCAAAGGACACCAGCTGAAATTTCTAACCACATCTTCTTGGTACCAAAACGCAAAGGACACTAGCTGAAATTTCTAACCATATCTTCTTGGTACCATCACCAACTGATCGCAAAAGAAATCACAAAGGGGTTGCCCACTCATAGTTCCTTCTGATAAACAAGTACACGCACAGTATTGTTGTGGAGGTCAGGGTTAACAGAGCTTTCAGCTTTGAATCATTAGATAGAGATATGATGCGTTTTGGATAGAACCTATGGACAATGTCCCTCTCTCGCTTAGCTGGATGAAGCAGTTTTATGGATACGGATGCGTTTCAGCGTCAGTTTCCTTTCTGGCAATGTCCGCGTCAATCTTTGTGACTGATTCATATTTCCAACTCTGAGTGCCTCTTTTGCTCCTTTAAAAAATGTGTAATATTTGTGCCATGGATTTTCCCGTACATTTTATTTCTCTATCATTTCTATGCATATTGGACTTGGACCTCCTCTATATTTTTCTTTTCAAAAAGCGTGTACTCATCTTGAATGCTCTTCGTGGAATCATGGTGGATTGTTTAAGCAGGCTTGTTATTTTTTTTTTGAATGTAATGGCAGGAGCTCTTCCTTTAAGTAGGGGAGCAAAAGAGTTTATGTAAAAACAAAAAAGAAAACAGTGTGGGTTTCAAAGCCACTATTGCAGAAAAAATCCAGAGAAGACACCCTTAAAATACTAGGCTTGAGCGAGGCTTGCTCTTTTAGAATTTTGTTTCGCAAGGGTGTTGCTTGACAGATTTTAAGGCACGTTTCACAAAGCAAGTCCAATAGACTTTGTGTCCCAAAAAGAATTTTGAACAGACGGACGTATTGGTTTCAGTATGCATTCATGTAATCATGTGTCCCACGCTAATGCAGTCTGCAGCTGCAGAAGTATACAATAGAGCTGGAGAGAAAAATACGGAGTTGGAGATCAGAACTGATCACATGCCACGCTATCTCCTAAAACCTGGTGATCTTGGTCGCGTGGGCGACTGGGCGTCCATCACTTGACAAATCAGCGCCAACTATGAAATGCACCTCTCTAGCTCTGTTCTTAATTCAGTTGGCAAACTACAGGCCTGCGCCACTCCTGCAAGTTCAGAAATGCAGGATAAAAAAATCATAACTCAGGCTTTCATATCCCAGATCTCCCCAAAAAGGATTTTCTATGTTGTGATGATGGTCTTGAGGGTTTATTTTGGGCATTGCATAAGGCCATCACCAAGCAATTGAGAAGATTCTGGCAGGTCACAAGAACATTACAGATGGCTGTCACCTTTTTCTGCGCCATAGAAATGGGTTCCTGATTTTTCTTCTTCTAAACAAAAAGTTTAGCAAAGTATGTCTGAAGATGGACACAAAGTGAACTCTGATTTACAGAAGAGACCGCCTTCTTCTTCTTTCCATGTCTACTGTTCTGAGCCTCTGAAGTTGATGGTATCAGCTGTCCCCTGTCCTCAAGAGTGATGATAATATACACAGGAATACGTAACGCCTAAATCTAAAAAATGGTTCTGCACAAGCCTACGGCTACAACAGTACTAGATCTGAATAATCAAACATGTTAATTGTCGGTGTTTCGTACCCCGGGGGGTATCACACCAACGAGTAAATTTCTAAGCGTGCTCCCTAATCCGGATGGTGATGCAAGAAGGACACAAGACTTTTATCCTGGTTCGGGCAAAAGAAGGCCCTACGTCCAGTGGGGGGAGGAGACTTGTATTATCTTGCACCTAGGTGCTCGTACAGGGGTGAGTACAAGGCCGTCCTGAGACTTAGCGTGTGTGGAGTGTGAGAGTGTGTGTGAACTTGGGAACGTGCGAGTTTTAGGTCTCGAAAAGCGTAGTAACGTGCCCCGAACTAGGCCCCGGCATCCCCTTTATAGGCCAAGGGGAGGCTCAGGAGTACAAGAGTAGGTAGGGCAATCGTGTGCATGACGTCGAGGTATGGGCGTTCCGTCGAGTCGTCGGCGCTGTAGATGCTCCCTATTGTCCGGTTCGAGCCTGTGGAACCATGCTTTGGTCCGGTTCGACCCCGTAGCGGCATGGCCGGTGATGACCTCGCTTGTCCTCGCCCGACGAGGGCCGACGAAATGGAGGAGTGGGCGATGATGGCCTCGCCCGGAACCCCGCAGATGGCCGTCGAGGAGGGATGGACTGGTCGCCGCTTGCTCCGTACGCCAATCGCGTCCGCCATCATTTCCTCGAGCGCCCGGAGGCCGGCTCGAGGGGTCGACGTCCCGTGCGATGGGGACCGAGCGGCGGATTATGTGGTACGGAGAGTCGACAACGGCGCTTGAAGGGGGCCGCACGTGGCACGGTACAAAGGCCTGGCTTAATAGTGGCGCCGCCATCCTCGAATCCGGGAATGGGCAGCGTAATGGTGAAGCGACCGGCGTACGCTCCACTATTGTGGGCCCTGTAGCCATGGAGTTAGGGGGTGTCAGTGTACTCTGGCACTGTTCGAGCCCTGTAGCCATGTGCGCGCTCTGGGTAGGCAATTATTGCGGGCAGACTCGAGCGGCTGCTCGCTTCGAGCGTTCTCCGTCCCCGCTCGAGCGGTCGCTCGCTCGAGCGGTTTACGTCACCGTCTCGAGCGGTCGCACGCTCGAGCGGTTTCCGTACTTCTCTCTCGAGCGGGTGAGCGGCCGCTGCTCGAGTTAGAAGGTTCTGAGGCTTTGTGGGCCTGATAGTGGGCCGGCCCGGTATGAGAAGGATTGGGGGTTTCTTCAGTCAGTTTTTGGGATTTTTTAGAGTGGAATAAAGTTAGTTTGCCCATCTTTAATCCACCTAGATTAGGACCCCCTAATCTAGGTACCCGACAGTAGCCCCCGAGCCCTTGCTTGATTGTGAAACTTCAAGCGAGGGATCATGAAGTGGAGTTGAAGTATCTAGACTTAGGGTTCTGTGGTTTCGTTTCGAGGGGCAAATTTCTCGTTTTTCCGTGGGGGGCGCGCGAGCGTCCCCCGCGGGGGTAGCCCCCGAGGCCCTAGAGGAATGAGGCATTCCTCTGGGGGCTTTGAAATGAGTCGCTTTGGGCAAGAACGTTATTAACTGGAGTCGTAGTGGCTCGAGGCAGGTGGTTTAATGATTTTTCGAGCCCCCGTGCATCTCCTACTCCTCCCATGTCGAGGGAGGTTATTGGTGTGACTCGAGCCCCCGAGCCTCGAATGGCTGGGCTGGAGTCGTGATCCAGTTTGTCGCTGGATCTCTTGGATCAGATCCAAGTGGTGGGAGGACTGACGCTACTCGCGGTCGAGCGAGCGTCAAGTCTCCCTATGAGCTGGTAGCGGGAAGTCCAAGTGAGAGCCCGTCTCTTTTCGAGGGGAGGCGGCGTCGAGGCCCGGGGGCACTCTCATTAGAGCTGGGCGCATGGCTTTTAGAGAACCGGCTCCGTTCGAGGGGACCGGCGGCTCGAATGCCTTCCGTCGACGGGATCTCTTGAAAGCTTAGCGCCCTGCCTTGGACGTGCCTTGGGGTTTCGAGAGTTCGTTCTCGAGCGGACCCTTTTGAGGGATCCTGCCCAGGGGCACCCCTGACTCCGGTGCTCGAGGGCGGCTGTTCGAACCCGCTCGTGGGTCAGCCTCCGCTCCCTCGAGTCTTACAGGTGGGACCAGAGTCCCAGGCTATCTTACCGTGTAAGGAACCGTCTGTTCGAGACGTCCCGTCGTTGCGCCAGTCGAGAGGAATTCGTCCGTTACTGGCGGCGCGCCTTTTTAGGCGGAAACCGGCGCGTCATGATGATCGTGGCTCGGCGACGGTTCCGCTCCGTCTCGCGACGCGTGCGCCCTGTGAGTGGAGATAGGTGGCGGTTGTCAGAGGTAATAAATGCGGTTACCGTTTCTCGTCGAATCCGCCGGGGGCGCGCGTCCGTTGGATGACGCGATCTGGGCCGTCGGATGCGATTCACACGGATCGGCTGGGGCTCTATAAATATGGAGGAGTAGGTTCCCGGTTCTTCTCCCCCGCATTCTCGCCTTTCTTGCCGCTCCCGCCGCCGCCAGCATTCCGCTCCCGCATCGACCGCGCGCTTTTTCTTCGCAACCGCCGCTGCCGTTCTTGCCTGTGACCGCCGCCGCTGCGCCCGCTTGCTATTGCGCTCGCCCTTTGCGCCGCCATCCTCCGCGCCACCGTTTTCCGTGCTCCGCCGCCATTCCTGCTCCACCGTCTCGCCGCCGTCCTTCCGCCGACGCCATGGTGAAGCCAAGCAAGAAGGCGGGCCAAGGTTCCGGCCAGGGCGCTGGGGGCAGCAAGGGCAAGGAGCCCGCTAAGCCTCCCACGCCGGTGGTGATGCTTGACGCGCTCCCGTGGCCCCGGTCCACGGTGACTGAGGCGATGTTGACGAACCTTGTCAACGGCGGGTTGCTTCCCCAACCCGGTGGAGGGCCGCCGGAGTGGCAGGTGTGCCGGACGACGACCACCTCGAGCCCGTGGTTCCGCCGGGCTATGTCCCGAGCTTCGTCAAGTTCCATCGGCGGGGGCTCGGGCGCGGCCGAGCCGCTTCATGCGGGCGCTCCCCACCACTTTGGGGTCGAGCTCCAAAGATTTTAATCGAACTCCATCTCACACGCGGCGGTTCGCCGCCGTGTGTGAGGGGTATCTGGGCATGGCGCCGTAGTGGGACCTGTTTACCCACGTCTTCAAGGCGACGCTG
The DNA here is from genome assembly GCA_018135685.1 of Themeda triandra. Classification (NCBI taxonomy): domain Eukaryota; kingdom Viridiplantae; phylum Streptophyta; class Magnoliopsida; order Poales; family Poaceae; genus Themeda; species Themeda triandra. The sequence continues at coordinate 85,522 of JAENPR010000894.1, read as the reverse complement.
TTCACCAAGGCGGTGAGCGGCGGCGCTGACGGCGACGACGGTGAAGACGGCGACGAGGAGGTGGAAGAGGAGAAAGAGAAGGAGAAAGGGAAGCCGAAGGCCCGTCGCTACGTCCGAGCAGGCTCTTGCTCGATCGGCTTGAAGAGACGAGAGTGCTGGTTGTCCGGCACATGGGCGTCGAACAACGCTGGGTGGGACGCGGGGTGGTTCTACCTCCGAACGAGGGAACCTCTTTCCGGAGTACACCGCGCCGTGCCGACCGCGCCCCGGCGAGAACCGGATCTACGGTCGCCAAAGAAGCGTCAGCCCCATCTCGACCCTCTGCTCGAGGCCATCGCGAGTCGCAGCCGCCGGAGGGCCGGCAATCTCATTTTTAACCTTGCCCACGTCGTCGCCGAGTTCCACTCCCGCCGGGTGATCCCGCTCGCCGAGCGCCCACTGCGGTTGGACCAGATGACGGAGGACGCCGACCCCGAGGCGCTCGAGGCCGCCGGACGTCCCGACGTGCCCTCTCGTCCGCCATGATCGTGGCTCGAGTGCGCGAGGCGATCGACGGCGGGAGGAACTTCGGGGCGAATCAAGTCGGGCTCTTCCGCATGCGCCCGGTCAACAACCTGCTTGGCTATGTAAGTTTTTTAGAGGTCTTTCTCGTCGCTCCTTTTATTCGAGCCGTCCTTATTGAAGTATGCTTTCTCAGGACATCATCGACCACGCGGACTCGAGGCCCCCAGTGAAGGAGGACGCGCCCGCCCGTGAGGTAAGACGTCTGAAAGGTGGCCGGGAACACGTGGCGGCGCTCTCGAGAAAGGAGGAGAGAGCGAGGAAGGCTCGTGAGTTAGAGGAGAAAGAGAAGCGTAAATCTCGGCGCCGCCGTGAGCGGGAGATGCGCTTGAGGGCGGATCCGACCAATTGGAGTTCCAGTCTAGAGTCGACTGATGGCGACGAGGAGGAGGGGGATGAGGAGGAGGACGAGGCGACTGATAGCGACGGCGCCACCGCCGCTCGAGCGCTAATGCCTCCTCGATCTCGCGTGCAGGAAGTGTCCCTGGCGCCGCCTCGTCTCGAGCGGGCGGGAGCTCGTCGCTAGCTCGAGCGGGCCGCCAGGCGGGAGGAGTCGTCCCGGCGCTCCGACCGCGGCGCTCGATCGCCATCACCAACCCGAGCGGGCGCGGGAGGGACGTCTCACCACCCGCCCACCGTGCCCGTTCACCGTCACCGGCTCGAGCGGGACGGCGGAGAGGAGTCGCCCGCCGTTCGGCCATGGCGGGCGGGCGCCTTCTCCGACGCGGCGGGACTCCTCCTCCCGTCGCCACTCGTCTTCAACGGCGCGCACACCCCGGCAAAGATCGGCCGCAAATGTGCGAAAATCGTCTTTCTCGCGCCCGGCGAGCAACCCATGGAGCGCCGGGCTCCTTCCAGCCGATCGCCGGCCGAGCGGACTTCGACCCGCAGGACCCAAAGTCCCGTAAGGGACTCCGTGCCCGACCCGGCCAAGGAGCCGGTGGGAGCGGGGGAGGCCGCCAAGGTCTCGAAGCCCCCGAGCGGTGTGAGCGGCGGGCTCGAGGCCCCAAAATCCTCGAGCGACTCGAGGGGGCCAACTAAGGCTCGGAAGCCCCCGAGCGTCTCGAGCAAGCCGGCTGGCTCGAGCAGTGCCACCTCGACTACAAGGTGAGTTTTTTCGACCAACCCTCCCTTTGTTGGTTTTTCCGTTTAGCGTGTGAATGCGTTATCATTGTAGTTTTTGGTTTTTCTCTTTCTTCCAGAGCCAAGCGCCCCCTGCAGTCACTACCGTCCCTCCCTCCCATGCTGCCTACCAAGAGGCTGAAAGTCACAGGAGGGTCGAGCGGCACCCCGTCGATTTCGGGTGGAGTGACCCTTCCTCCTTCTACTCCGGTTTGGCTAGAGCGGGCCAAGGACGCGATCGAGCGTGGCAAGCTGATGGCGGCTGCATCTCGTGCAGGTGCCGGGGCCACGACCACTGCGGTGGGGGAGAAGACGACCTCCACCACCACGTCCCCGACCATCTCCCCGCTCGAGGCGTCATCGTCACCGGCTGTGCCAGGTGGCGCAGCGGCTGGTGGTGAGACGGCGGCCACCGTTCCGGCGGCGGGGGCCGGGTCGGAGCAGCACCCGATCACGCTTGAGGACGAGAGCCCGGGCCCGGGCTCTAAGACCTCTTGGACGATTGGCCTGCGCCAGCTCGAGGAGGAGCGCAAGGAGAAGGAGGAGGAGCAGGAGGAGACGCCGGCGGCCACCGATCGGCCGGTGGATGACGTGGAGATGCAGGAGGCGGGCCAAGCGTCCGAGCCTCAGCCTGGCCGGGCTCCTACCCCCCCTCGTGATACTGAGACCGGCCCTCCCGTCGATCAGCAAGTCGAGGTGCCCCAAGCGCATCCGGTCGAGCAGGGGGAGGCTCAAGTCGCGGCGCAAGAAGGGGCGCCGGAGGAGCATCCCGCTGCTGCGCAGGCGGAGGAGCACCCTGTCGTTGAGCAGGAGGAGAAGCGGGCGGAGCAGCTTGCCGCCACGCGGGATGAAGGGGAGAAGCGGGTGGAAGAGCCTGCCGCCGCAGAGGGCGAGGAGCAGCAGGGCGGCGTGCTGGGGGAGGAGCAACTCAGGGAGCTCCGCCTGGTGTCGTATCAGGCGCCGCTGCCATTGCAGCGGTTGAGGGAGGTTATGGTGCCTCACCTCATGCCCGACTCGACGACGGGTGAGGTGGAGTTCACCAGCATGTCCGAGGCCGACCACTAGGAGGAGGCCCAGAGGAAGCAGACGGCGTCCGCCATCGTCGACAGCCATATGCGGACGGTCGGCTTTGGACGCACCGTGCCCACCGACGTATCCATCGAGGAGCGGAGGCCGATCGAGGCACGGGTGCTCGCCCAAGAGGCGTCATCCTCCTGGAGTCAGCCGCAACGCCCGCCTACCCTGGCCGAGCGGGTGGTGACGGCGGACGTTGACTTGGAGGCGGTGAGGAGGCTCCACACGTCCGTCGACAAGGAGATGCGGGAGGAGTTCCCCCTGTGGGAAAGGCCGCCGCTGGTGCTTCCCGACCCCCTCGACCACGAGGCCCCTGCGATCGTGATGAACGATCAGAAGGAGCTCGAGGCGCACATGGAGGCCGAGGAGCGCCGACAGTGGCTCGAGCATGCCCTGAAGGTCGCTCTGTCACTCGTTTGTGAGTATTCTGGAGCACGGCTGTTTTTCATTTGGACTTATCGTAGTTTGTGTCTGATTTTTCTTTTTCATGATTCAGACGGCGCAGAGCTGCTCATACGCCAAGTCGGTTCATATCCGCGCCCTTCGCGAGAGTGAGGACGAGATCCGACGATATGTGCGCATGGGGCAGGATGCTGAGGCGGAGTTGCACCGGTCTGCCCGACTCCTCCGAGAGGCCAACGCCGCCCTGGACGCCGCCAAGGGAGATGCCAGAAGGGCTCAAGACGAGCTCGCTCGAGCGGCGCGGAAGCGAGGCGCGGCTCGCGAGGCCCGTGATAAGCTTGCCCAAGCCACGCGGGAGGCGGAGACTGCTCGGCAAGAGCACGAGCGGCTGCAAGGAGTCTTCGAGCAGCTCAAGAAGGACGCGGCCATTGCGCTAAGAAGCTACAAGTCCAAGTGCCAGCAGGCGGAGCAGCTCGAGAAAGACAAGGCCGCCGCCGAGACGTACACGAAGGACTTGCAGGCGGCGGTCACCCGAGTAACCGCCGAGAAGGAGGCCCTCTCGAATGCGCTCGAGGCGGAGAAGAAGTGGGCGGGCGACTTTCAAACGGAGGCGGCCAACCTCCGTCAATTGGTGACGGAGAAAAACCTCGCCGTCCAAGCCGCCGGCCGAACTCTCGAAGGGGTACGAGTGGAGAAAGCCGACCTCAGCCGTGCGCTTAAAGGGAAGCAGGCCGAGCTTACGAGCATGCTCGAGTGTGAGCAAGGGTTGTCGACCCGCTGCACAGGTAAATGCCCGAGCCGCTCTTGACCGAGTCCTCGAACGTGCTTGAGGCGCTCGTGTCGTTTGCCGACTTGGATTCTTTTAATCGCTGACTTGGGTTTTTTCTTTCAGCGCTTGAGGCTAATTTGGCTGCATCGCGCACGGCTCTCCAGCTCGCCCAGGCTGATCTCTCCTCGACACGCACAGCTCTTCAAGCCGCATAGAGGGCATTGGACGTCGAGGTGGGTGCCAGGACTCGGATCTGCGGCGCCATCGACACCCTTAGCGAGCGCTGGGGATTCGAGCCCGTGGTGGACGTCGAGGGGCCTGACGCTGGGCGTGGCTATGCCGCTCGCGTCTTTGCTTTTGGCCTCTCCCTGCGGGACCGAGTCCGGCACGCCCTCGTCTTCGCCGCGCGCCGGAGCCTCGCCATCTTCTACTCCGGGTTTGCCCTCTCAAGGGAGGATGCTCGGAGCGGGATGGAGGCCGTTGCTGGAGGTTTCACCTATGCTGAGGGCGAGCAGGAGGGAGCCGTGATTCTGAGGCATGAGCAACTCCTTGCCGACGCCGAAGGGCCTGGAGAGCAATTGGGCCAGAGCTTCGAGGCGTTCATCCTTCCTCCCGCCATGCAGTAGTTTTCAACCGGCCTGCGAGCCGAGATCTGGGCAACAAGGCCCCTGTAAGAAAACAAATATTCTGGTCGTGGAATGGCCCGAGTGGCCTTTAAACGTAATGTTTATGACTCGTGCTGTTTTGCTCTAGTTTTTTCTCGTGCTCCAAGTTGTCTTTCATTCCTTGCCTTTTTTTTTCTTTTTTTTTGACCAAGTGGTAGCGCCGTGCTCGAACCGCCGAGGGGAGATGAGTTGGGGTGCCGTAGCTCGAAGCGTGGAAGCCCGTGCTCGGTCGTCCCGGCTCGACGGGCTCGAGGTGACGCTCATACTTAGTTTTTACAAGAAAAATTTCGAGGCGGGAAGGAAAAAGAGTGCGTCGAGCATCTTTGAAAAAACTAGGCGTGTTTTTTCGAGGACTTCAGGGGGGTCCCCCCCCTAGCCCCGAGGGGCTTGACTTTGTGGAAACAAAGTCGAGCCCACCTTGTGTGTGAACGAGAAGACAGGAAATTAGCTCGCAAATCCTTTACTCATTCATACTAGCGGTACATTTAAACGAAAAAATGTACAAGGCATCGAGGCCTAGGGGAAAAAACGACATAGCTGTTCGATGTTCCATGCGTTGGTGAGGATCGAGCCGTCCTCATCGGCTAACTTGTAGGTCCCTGGCTTCAGTACTTCGACCACGATGAATGGGCCTTCCCAAGGAGGAGTGAGCTTGTGGCGCCCCTTGTTATCCTATCGTCGACGGAGCACGAGATCGCCGACCTCGAAATCCCTTTTGCGCACGTTCTTCTCGTGATATTGACGCAACTTCTGCTGGTAGCGCGCAGAGTGTAGGAGCACCGTGTCCCGAGCTTCCTCAGCTTGGTCGACGGCGTTGGCCAGTCTTTCCTCGTTAGTCTGCTCGTTGTAGGCCTTGAGTCGAGGGGACCCATACTCGAGGTCAGTGGGGAGGACAGCCTCAGACCCGTAGACCAAGAAGAACGGGGTGAACCCAGTGGCTCGACTCTCAGTTGTTCGTAGACTCCATAGGACCGACGGGAGCTCGGCCATCCACTTCTTGCCGTGCTTGTTGAGGCGGTCTAAAATCCTTGGCTTTAGTCCTTGGAGGATCATACCATTGGCACGCTCGACTTGGCCATTGGTTCGAGGATGGGCGACTGCCGACCAATTCACACGGATGTGGTGTCGATCGCAGAAGTCCAGGAACTTTTTGCCCGTGAACTGGGTACCGTTGTCAGTGATGATGACATTAGGCACTCCAAACCGATGGATGATGTCAGTGAAGAACTCGACCGCTCGTTCCGAGCGAATGTTGGTGATAGGCTTGGCTTCGATCCACTTGGTGAACTTGTCAATGGCAACAAGCAAGTGGGTGTAGCCCCCCGTCGTCTTTTTGAGGGGTCCGACCAAATCGAGCCCCCAGAACGCAAATGGCCACGTGAGGGGGATCATCTGGAGCGCGTGCGCTGGAAGATGCGTTTGCTTGGCGTAGAATTGGCACCCTTCACACGCTCGAACAAGCTTGATGGCGTCAGCAGTCGCAGTGGGCCAGTAGAAACCTCGACGGAAAGCGTTTCCGACAAGGGTCCTCGGCGCAGCGTGATGGCCACAAGCCCCCGAGTGCATGTCTCTGAGCAACCTCCTTCCCTCCTTGATCGAAATGCATCGTTGGAGTATGCCCGTGGGGCTGCGGCGGTAGAGCTCTTTGTCGTCCCGTAGAGGACGTACGTTTTGACTCGTCGGGCTAGGCGTCTTGCTTCTGTCCGATCCTCGGTAATTCTCCTCGAATAAGGTATTCGAGGAAGGGTGCGCGCGATCCCGTGGGAGGGCTCGAGGACCCGTCGATCTCCATGACTTCAACCCCGTCGGGGGGGTGCGGTCGGGGAGCGGGCTCGACGGCGGCTCGAGGCCGCCCCCGAGTCCCATTTTACGGATGGCTCGTGTAGATCCTTTGAGAAGACGTCGGGGAACGGTTGCCCGAGTTGACGCGATCTTGGCCAGCTCGTCCGCGGCTTCATTGAAGCGTCGAGGGACATGATTGAGCTCGAGGCCGTGAAAGTTGGCCTCCAATTTGCGCACCTCGTTGCAGTATGCTTCCATTTTTTCGTCGTGACAGCTCGAGGATTTCATTACCTGGTCGATGACAAGCTGCGAGTCACCTCGAGCGTCGAGGCGTCGAACCCCGAGCTCGATAGCGATACGCAACCCGGCAATGAGCGCCTCGTATTCTGCCATATTGTTTGAGGCCGCGAAGTGGATTCGCACTACGTAACGCATGTGTACTCCACTGGGCGAAATAAAGAGTAGGCCCGCGCCTGCCCCTGTTTTCATGAGCGACCCGTCGAAGTACATGGTCCACAGCTCGGCTTGAATCTGCGCTGGGGGGAGCTGGACGTCGGTCCATTCAGCGACGAAATCAGCCAACACTTGGGATTCGATAGCCTTTCGTGGGGCGTAAGTGATGGTCTCGCCCATGAGCTCGACCGACCACTTAGCGATCCAGCCCACTAGTTCCCGGTTCTGGATGATCTCTCCGAGCGGAAACGACGAGACCACAGTTACCGGGTGGCTAAGAAAGTAGTGCTGGAGTTTTCGACGGGTGAGCACGATTGCGTAGAGCAGCTTTTGGATTTGGGGGTATCGAGTCTTGGCATCCGAGAGCACCTCACCGACAAAGTAACCGGCCGTTGGACGGGGAGCGCGTGCCCTCTTCCGCCGCTCGACCACTATGATCGCGCCGACCACTTGCGTGGTTGCGGCAATATAGAGGAGGAGTGGCTCGGCGGGTTTGTATGGTGTAGCTGGTCGAGGTGGCACGAGCACGGGAGGGGAGGTAAGCATGCTTTTCAGCTTCGAGAGGGCTTCCTCCGCCTCGGGTGTCCAGGCGAAATGCTCGGATTTTTTAAGGAGTCGATATAGAGGCAAAGCTTTCTCTCCTAGACGCGCAATGAATCGGCTAAGGGCGGCTAGGCACCCCGTGACTTTCTACACCCCCTTCAGGTCTCGAATCGGCCCCATCCGCATGATGGCCGTGACCTTCTCGGGGTTGGCCTCGATCCCGCGCTGGGAGACGATGTAGCCTAGCAGCATGCCTCGAGGCACTCCAAAGACACACTTCTCGGGGTTCAACTTGATGTTCTTAGCCCTGAGGCATCCGAACGTCAACTTGAGGTCCTCGACAAGGTTTTCAACCTTTCGTGTCTTGACTACGATGTCGTCTACATACGCCTCAACCGTTTCTCCTATATGTTTGCCAAAAACATGAAGCATGCAGCGCTGATATGTTGCCCCGGCGTTTCGAAGGCCGAAAGGCATCGTGACATAACAAGACATGCCCATAGGGGTGATGAAAGAAGTCGCGAGCCGGCCGGACTCCTTCATCTTGATTTGGTGATAACCGAGTAGGCATCGAGAAAGGAAAGTACTTCACAACCCGCAGTGGAATCAACAATTTGATCTATTCGAGGCAAAGGAAATGGAACTTTGGGACATGCCTTATTTAAACTAGTGTAGTCTACGCACATCCTCATTTTTCCATTCTTTTTCTCTACTAATACGGATTAGCTAACCACTCGGGATGATGTACCTCCTTGATGAATCCGGCCTTCTCGAGCTTCTCGACCTCCTTGCGGATGATCCCGCGCTTCTCCTCGTCGAAGCGGCGCAGACGTTGCTTGACAGTCTCGAACCGGACGGATCTTCAAGGCGTGCTCGGCGACATCCCGGTATGCCGGGCATGTCCGAGGACTCCACGCAAACATATCAGCGTTTGCGCGGAGAAAGTCGACGAGCACTGCTTCCTATGCGATGTCGAGGGAGGCGCTGATGATCAGCGTCTTTTCGCCCGGGGAGCTCGGATCGAGCGGGATCTTCTTGGTGTCCTCGGCGGGCTCGAAATTCCCAGCCTGCCGCTTGGGTGCTGGTGCGGCGGCCTCGGCTGCCAGGCAGTCGAGCGTCTTGGCTAGCTCCTTGGATGCGACCAAGGACTCCCCATATTCAACACATTCCACGTCACAACAGTACGCGTGCTCGTACGTGGAATCGACGGTGATGATCCCCTTGGGGCCCGGCATCTTGAGCTTGAGGTATGCATTGTTGGGGATTGCCATGAACTGGGCGTAGCACGGGCGGCACAGGATGGCATGATAGGTCCACTCGAAACCAGGTACGTCGAAAGTGAGGACCTCTCGACGAAAGTTCGAGCGCGTGCCAAAATAGACGGGGAGGTCGATGCGGCCGATCGTGAGCGCCTTCTTGCCGGGGACGACACCGTGGAAGCCCCCGGCGCTCGGCTTGAGCTGCGCCCTCATGATGCCGAGCAGCGCGAGCGTCTCCATGTAGATGATGTTGAGGCTGCTGCCTCCGTCCATGAGGACCTTGGTGAAGCGGGCGTTGAGGATGACCGGGTCGACGACGAGAGATACGCGCGGGGTTGGTGACATGATCGGGATGATCATCACGGTCCGAACGTGATGGGAGCATCCGACCGCCGAGAAATCGAGGCGTGGCGGGCTTCACGGAGAAGATCTCCGGCGCTCGTTCTTCCTTTCTCGACGCGACATCCGAGTTGTAGGGCCGCCGTATATCATATAGCAGTCGGCAATGGGTGGGAACCCATTGTTGCCGTTGTCCTTGGCCTGATCGTCAGCCCCCTTATCTTTCTTGTCATCGTCCTTGTCGATCCCGAACCGTTTGAAGTAGCCTCGAAGCATTCGACAGTCCTCGAGGTTGTGCTTGACCGGTTCTTTGTGGTACGGGCAGGGCTGCTTCAGCATCTTGTCGAAGACGGCCCCATCTGGAGGGGGTCGAGGCTTCTTGCGGTCGGCTGCGGCCACCTCGTCTTCCGCGACCGCGCGCTTGCCTTGCTGGTTGCCCTTCTTCTTCTTCTGATTCTTCTTCTTACCCTTGCTCGAGCCCTCACCGTCCTCTGGGGGCGGCGCGAGCTTGAGCCCAGCACCTCCAAAGAAGGCCCCCACGGCCTCGTCACCGGCAGCGTAGTCGGCGACGACGTCCATGAGCTCGTCAACCGTCTTTGGGCGATTGCGCCCGAGCTCCCGCACGAGCTCTTTGCACGTGGTGCCCGAGACGAACGCCAGGATGACGTCGTGATCGGGAATGTGCGGCAGCTCGGTGCGCAGCTTGGAGAAACGTCGAGCAAAGTCTCTGAGGGACTCCGTGGCGTTTTATTTGCAGTTGCGGAGATCCCACGAGTTGCCCGGTCGGATGTATGTGCCCTTGAAGTTCCCCTCGAAAATCTGGACCAGGTCGGTCCAATCGTAGATCTGGTTGGGGGAAGCTCCTCGAGCCACCGTCGAGCGGTGTCAGAGAGAAACAGAGGAAGCTGGCGTATGATTGCTCTATCCTCTCGAGCCCCTCCCAGCTGGCAGGCCAGCCGGAAGTCAGCCAGCCAGAGCTCTGGCTTGGTCTCGCCGTTGTATTTGACCACGCTCGTAGGGGGTCAAAACGGGTTGGGCGGCGGCGTGCCGCGGATGGCTCGACCCGAAGACTCGAGGGCCCGGCGGCTCGGAGCCCGCCGGTCCTCGTCGCCGTCGTCGTAGCGCCCCCCACGATGGGCCTTGTAGCCACGGTCCTCGGCACCCGCAGCCTTGCATCGTCGGTTGTCGTTGATATCGTGTCGCGCATCTTGAGGCGCACGGTTGTCGAGGATGCGGTCTCGAGCGGGGGCCCTGCCGCCTCGAGGGGGTGCCTCTTGGTGGACGGAACCCTCCCGCTCGTGCCGTGGCTGTTCTGGGGCTACCTCACGTTGTCTTGAGGCCGAGCTCTCGGCCTGCTGAACGGCCGCGACTTGGAGGAGCCCCTGGACCTCATCCCGTATCCGTAGCGCACGCGGATTCGAGGGAGCCGGCATGTCCCGCAGCAACATAGCCGCCGCCGACATTTTGGCTCGCTCGAGGAAATGGGCCGCTCGACGGCACCTCGGGCCGCCGTCGTTGACAATGCGGTTGAGGACGCCTCGTGCTTTCCCTCGAGCGCCTAGAGCTCGAGGAGGGAGGTTGGTTCCCGCTCGAAGGCGCGCTTGAGCGGCTCCAGATTTGCGCGATCCGCGTCCATCTTGGACTCGATCTCCTGGAGCTGTGCCCATTGTGCCGCTCGAACGTCGTCTTCAAGCCGTGGGTTGTTCTGCCCCTGCGGTGGTTCCTCGCGTGTTTCGATTACCTGCAAGGCTCCAGCCGCTGGTGTTCCGAGAACCGGTGTTCCGACGGGGCGGCTGGCCGCTGCGGCGGCTGCCGCGGCGTCGTCCCTGGTGTCATCGTCCGACGGAACGTCGTTCTCGAGGCGGAAACACTCGCGAGCCGGGTCGTAGCACCCTGAGTCCGAGTCGTCGGAGTCGGGGTCAGCACCGGACGGAGTCCAGGGCCTTCCCGTACTCTCCTCTTCGATCCAGCGGCGCATGTTCCCGACCGTAGTGCTGCGTTGTGAGCCAGGCTCTCTATCAAACCCGCGGTCCACTGATGCCGGCCACACGATTTCCAAGTTCATGGCGGCACGCAAGAGGGGGCCAGGGGTCTCTTCTTGCGGCTCCATTGCTGACTGGATCTCGTTGGCATACGTGGCGGCGGCATTGGTGAGCCCAAATGGGAGCCTGCGATGGGCTCGATAGAGTCCGTGCGGCAAGAGGTTAGGCGACGTCGGCCGCGCGCGCGCTCGAGGTGCCACACCGGGCTCTCTCGGCGAACGCATGGCGAACGTGAAGCCAGGGTCCTCGTCGAGAGTTCCCTGCCCACGCGCCACTCCCTGTCGCACACTCGGCACCCCTGCTGGGTGCGTCGTGGGGCCTGGCTGGGAGGGCACGTTAGCGGGGTGCTCGAGGCCCTGTGCCTGCTGGCGATGACGCAGGTGCTGGTGGCGTCGGCGACGTGGCGGTGAGCCGTGGTGGCGCGGTCGGCGCGCGGCTCCACCAACGCGTGGGGGTGTCGAGCGTCCCCCTCCTGGTTCACCGATCGAGAGCAGAGCCATGTCGTGGCCAGGGCCGAGCGACACGAACTCTAAGCTCCCAAACCAGATCACCGTAGCGAACGGAAGATAGGAAGTGGGTGATGCCATCCGGAAAATGGCGGGAATCGAGTGAAAAACACGCAGTACCTCTACCTGGCGCGCCAACTGTCGGTGTTTCGTACCCCGGGGGGTATCACACCAACGAGTAAATTTCTAAGCGTGCTCCCTAATCCGGATGGTGATGCAAGAAGGACACAAGACTTTTATCCTGGTTCGGGCAAAAGAAGGCCCTACGTCCAGTGGGGGGAGGAGACTTGTATTATCTTGCACCTAGGTGCTCGTACAGGGGTGAGTACAAGGCCGTCCTGAGACTTAGCGTGTGTGGAGTGTGAGAGTGTGTGTGAACTTGGGAACGTGCGAGTTTTTAGGTCTGAAAAGCGTAGTAACGTGCCCTGAACTAGGCCCTGGCATCCCCTTTTATAGGCCAAGGGGAGGCTCAGGAGTACAAGAGTAGGTAGGGCAATCGTGTGCATGACGTCGAGGTATGGGCGTTCCGTCGAGTCGTCGGCGCTGTAGATGCTCCCTATTGTCCGGTTCGAGCCTGTGGAACCATGCTTTGGTCCGGTTCGACCCTGTAGCAGCATGGCTGGTGATGACCTGCTTGTCCTCGCCTGACGAGGGCTGACGAAATGGAGGAGTGGGCGATGATGGCCTGCCCGGGAACCCCGCAGGATGGCCGTCGAGGAGGGATGGACTGGTCGCTGCTTGCTCCGTACGCCAATCGCGTCCGCCATCATTTCCTCGAGCGCCCGGAGGCCGGCTCGAGGGGTCGACGTCCCGTGCGATGGGACTGAGCAGCGGATTATGTGGTACGGAGAGTCGACAACGGCGCTTGAAGGGGGGGCCGCACGTGGCACAGTACAAGGCCTGGCTTAATAGTGGCGCCTGCCATCCTCGAATCCGGGGAATGGGCAGCGTAATGGTGAAGCGACCGGCGTACGCTCCACTATTGTGGGCCCTGTAGCCATGGAGTTAGGGGGTGTCAGTGTACTCTGGCACTGTTCGAGCCCTGTAGCCATGTGCGCGCTCTGGGTAGGCAATTATTGCGGGCAGACTCGAGCGGCCGCTCGCTCGAGCGTTCTCCGTCCCGCTCGAGCGGCCGCTCGCTCCGGCGGTTTACGTCACCGTCTCGAGCGGCCGCACGCTCGAAGCGGTTTCCGTATTCTCTCTCGAGCGGGTGAGCGGCCGCTGCTCGAGTTAGAAGGTTCGGGCGCTTTATTAGGCCTGATAGTGGGCGGCCGGTATGAGAAGGATTGGGGTTTCTTCAACATCGGTTTTGGGATTTTTTAAGTGGAATAAAGTTAGTTTGCCCATCTTTAATCCACCTAGATTAGGACCCCCTAATCTAGGTACCCGACATTAATCTAACAACAAACGGTGTGATGTGCCCGCATTGGGACATTTATAATTATTCCAACAATTGGATTCTGAATACTCTAGCTAGTCAATGCAGAGTGAACATCCAACAAGAAACAGGAAACAGCCGGTGAAGTTAGATGAATACTAGCTAACAGAACTCAAAAGCCAAAGCACACATTATATCAGAACTTGCTCTCGACAGTGATCACTACCGAACTAAAGGATATGAAAATTTTAATTTCCCTGAAAGCATTGTGATATACTGATATTTAACAAATTATTATCACTTATCAGAGCTTGATCAATCAGCATGCAGCTGTTTCTAGGCCAATAACATCCATCCATCAGTTCTAATCGTAAAATTTCTCTAACCAACGAATAGTGTCAAGGATCAACTATACTTCTAGCAGTATACATACTCTGTACAGTATACTAATTTGACCCATAGGCCATAGGTAAATACATGATGACATTATATTACAAGAATTCACACAAGTTAGGTATGCTGTTTGTTTTGCAATGGTCAAGCAAAAAAAGTAGGCATGCAGAAAGCAAGCCACTTTGTCTCTATAGAAAGTAGAGTTGATCAGAGAGACACAGAAAATTTATTGTTGTTAAGAACAAAACTAGGCTTCGGAGTAACAAGATATGAATATATTCAATACAACATACAAGGATTCACCAAGAAATAGCGATCCGAACCTAGTAAAGAAGAAACAAACCAAATAATCGAACATGTACATCAATATGATTCATGGAAGTCTGACTAAATTCATAGAAATAGAAAACCTAATAATATATTTATGATTCTAAGCACAGGTCCCTACGATATAGTAAATTGGAACCTGTTTTATAGCTCTAATCAAACTTCAATTGAAAATCAAGAACTGCATTCTTTCTAAACCAGAGTTTCAAAAAATTGAGCTTGCCAGAACCTGAAGTAAACATCCAGTAAAAAGATGTAGGCTCAACCAATACCAGCTAGACAAAATTTAATAGAACCAATTTAGGCAACATTAATCGAGATAACAAAAACGCAACGATATTCAGCACATATTTAAATTCAAACATCACATTTATTCATGATTACACCATATGCTGCCACACAATAGTTTCGAGTAGAACACAGAGAAACACAACTGGTCCATGAAACAAACTCAGACACGATACAGACCATACAAATACTTCAGAGACACTAGACGACCCAGGTGCAGCAGCAGCAGCACTCCAACGACTGATGACTTACTGACCACCGCGAAGACGGAGCACCAGGTGGAGGGTGCTCTCCTTCTGGATGTTGTAGTCCGCAAGGGTACGGCCATCCTCCAGCTGCTTGCCGGCGAAGATCAGACGCTGCTGGTCCGGGGGAATGCCCTCCTTGTCCTGGATCTTGGCCTTCACGTTGTCGATGGTGTCGGAGCTCTCAACCTCCAAGGTGATGGTCTTGCCTGTCAAGGTCTTCACAAAGATCTGCATGCCTCCCCTGAGACGCAGCACCAAGTGGAGGGTGCTCTCCTTCTGGATGTTGTAATCCGCAAGGGTGCGGCCATCCTCCAGCTGCTTGCCGGCGAAGATCAGACGCTGCTGGTTCGGTGGGATGCCCTCCTTGTCCTGGATCTTCGCCTTGACGTTGTCAATAGTGTCTGAGGACTCCACCTCAAGGGTGATTGTCTTGCCAGTCAAGGTCTTGACAAAGATCTGCATGCCTCCCCTGAGGCGCAGCACCAAGTGGAGGGTTGACTCCTTCTGGATGTTGTAGTCGGCAAGCGTGCGGCCGTCCTCAAGCTGCTTGCCAGCAAAGATAAGCCGCTGCTGGTCAGGAGGGATGCCCTCCTTGTCCTGGATCTTAGCCTTCACGTTGTCAATGGTGTCAGAAGACTCCACCTCGAGGGTGATAGTCTTGCCAGTGAGGGTCTTCACAAAGATCTGCATCTGCAGAGAAACAAACAGAAGGGTAAGCATATAGTAGTACAACAAGCAAGAAAAGAAGCAACAATAAACATGTATGTATGCATGTCAACATGTATGTGGCCCAGAATCAAGGAACGGTAGCACAGTACATAATAAAGATGAGTAACAAGAGCATGCATGCTCATCAGGTTAATCTTTCTAAGCATGCGTACCAAACAAAACAGGATAATGGATGGTCATCAAGTAATGACTAACATGGATATCGAACAAAACAACAGGGGGATGCATGTTTTCTCCAACGTCAAGCAAACATGAATTATTATTAAGACAGCCCCAGACTTTAACCATTAAACATGATGCACTTTAATCAGACACAAAAGCTACAGCCTCAACAGAAAACTGCAGCATATATCTGAAGCTCATATTCATCCATCATACTGACTATTGCAGAATAAATCTGAAGCTCATATTCATCCATCATATTGATTATGAAAACTTATGTGTTAGCACATGCATATCCTAATCCTAATAAGACAAGCAGATAGTTCATACTATCCCATATTAATTCTATTCTATGAACATATATGCAGGAAGATCCAAATTTATTACGACAGCAGCTACAGCAATAATAACCATTCTCTATTCTCTATTCTACTGGACGGGCATCACAACCAGACCAAAAACAACAAAACTGATCTGACAAACCAGACGCACAGGCCTAGCTAGGAACATCAGACCAGATCAACAAACCCTAAATAAATCAGAGTCACCCTACCGATTCCATCTAATCTAACCTAATAGGACGAGCTATGTTATGCATCAGGGATTCAATTAAAAGAAGACGACGAACCGATCCAACCCCGCGGATAGGGGAAGTGAAAGCGGGCGGATGATCGCCGTACCTTGAAGGGGGGATCGACGAGGCTCGCGACTGAGAACAGAGTTTGGGGCTGTTTGCGCCCAACAGCACGAGAGAGGAAGATGAGTTGGGGAAAAGAGGCGAGGAGGGGTGCCTATTTATTGAGGAGGAGAAGGGCAGGGCGTGGAAGGAAATCCTGGTGTCGTGTGCCGTGACGGTTTCGGGCGGTGTGAGACGAGACGAGAACCCGCCTCGAGTCCGGCCCGCCACGTAATTTCCTTCCGGATGCCGCCCGCCCGCCTCGGGTTCGAGAGCAGCCGAGAGAGAAGCCGCTCTGAAAGTCATGCGCTTGTACTGTGTTCCACACTTCCGCTCGTAGAGACTTGGAAGA
The DNA here is from genome assembly GCA_018135685.1 of Themeda triandra. NCBI lineage: Eukaryota > Viridiplantae > Streptophyta > Magnoliopsida > Poales > Poaceae > Themeda > Themeda triandra. The sequence continues at coordinate 69,452 of JAENPR010000894.1, read as the reverse complement.
GAGTTGAACGATTTTTTTTTTAACTGACTTGGAAGAGAGTTGGGAGGATAGAGGAGAGCTTGGCACCAAGCTAGACATCTGGTGATAAGTTGTTTTACTAAATATATGTGGAGAGGAGAAATGAGAGAAAAGAGATGGATGGTCTCTTTTGCCCTATAAATGGTATTGGTTACTAAAATTTTTCGGAGGAGCTAAAAGAAGTCTGATCAAGTCCGTTGAACTCATAAAGCTATTGGCGCTCCACCCAAATCTTCCCACGTGTGCGGCATGCGTGCACTTCAATATTCATTGCATCTGAAACTCTGGGTGGTCGGCTTAAGTTTTGTTCTTAAGTTTAGGATGAAGACAAAAAAAGAAGTATTCACCTAAAAAAAACCTCTTGTCCGGGTCTCGCGACCAGGACCAGGGCCCGGTTCATCAGCTCCAGTTACGTACCTAGCGCCATATGCACATGCTCTACATCCATTAGTTCTCGGTACACCGCAAAGTTGTGTGACGTATATCTCCCACACCCGTACTCACCATGCAGTGACAAGGTCCATAGATGACGTGGCACGTCTAGACCTCTTACGCATTTGCCCCTTTCTTTCCTAAGCTGACTTCGAGGCTCAAGCACATCAAAACCATTAGATTTTGATGGTTTTTGAGGAGCCAATGCATCACATTGAATGATTTTTAGGATGGACTTTGAAGAGCCCATGCATCGGATCAGATGGTTTTTATATGCTTGGGCCTTGCACTCAATCTAAGAAAGAAAGGGCCGAAGGTTGTAAGAGGTCTAGACGTGTCACATTTGTAGACCTTGTCATTACTCGCTACATGGTAAGTGTGGATCTGAAACATACGACACATAAGTTTGTGGCGTACCAAGAATTAGTGCACGTATATATAGCATATACATATGACGCTAGGTATGTAACCGGAGCCGATGAACCAGATCCTATCCTCCAATGAAGAGTAAATACTTTTTTTGTCCTAACCCTAAACATGCATAATCTAGAGTTTTAGATGCAATGAACAGGGAAGTGCATGCATGACGCGTACGTCGAAGATTTGGATGAAGTACAAATAGCTTCATTAGTTCAAATGATTTGATCAGACTTCTTGTGGCAATGCTTTGCTTCTGACTCCTCTAGAAAAATAGCTTCTATTGCAATTTCTTATGTTTAGGATTAAGATAAAAAAAGTATTCACATCTTGTCCTGATCTCCCGAGCCAGGACTTGATTCATTAGTTTCTGTTATGTATCTAACACCATATATTTATGCTCTACGTCCACTAATTCTTGTGGCACACCTCAAAGCCTCTGAACCGTATCTCCCTGTGTTTTTTTTACCGCGAACCGGCCGGTCGGTTTTTTAAAAAACGGACTGGTTTACCGGTAAAACCGGCCGGTTTCGGTTTTTCGCTAATGCATGTGTCGGTTTTGACCGGTTTACCAGCCGATTTTGCTACCGGACCGGACCGGTAAGTCCGGTAACCGGGCAAACCGGCCGGTAACCGGTCGGTAAAAAAAACGCAGGTATCTCCCACACTCGCTCTCACTATGCGGTGACAAGGTCCATATATGTCATGACGTTTCTAGACCTATTACAACCTTTACCTCTTTCTTTCCTACGCTGACCTCAAGGTTCAAGCACATAAAAAAATTAAAACTGATGGTTTTTAAAACCAATGCATCAGGATTGAATGTTTTTTTAGGATGGTGTTTGAGGAACACCTATGCATCAGATCGAATAATTATGCTTCAGCAGTATCTATTTTTTTTAGATTAATTGCCGAATTCAATTAAATTATAGCAAACGTAAAGAGGCCGACCAACAGTCGTTGTCAAAAAAAAAAAAAAAAAAAAAAAAAAAAAAAAACACTACTGAGTCTAACTTGCCGTGCTGGACTACATTTACATTGTGCCAAACGTAAGGCACTCTCATCTCGTGTTGATCAAAGCTGGTTTTCTTAAAAATTTAGCAAAGCAAACTCTGATACAACGGCTAAGATGGTATCGTATGCAGTGCAGTTGTTTTATCCACGTCAACCAAACATGCTATTTAGGCTTGTCAAAAAAGAACACATTATTTAGGGAGAGAGGGAGTATATATATGCTAAAAAGGGTTGGTGTAATAACAAAACATGCTACAGAGAAAGGAAATAAAAAGAAATGTGATGATGTGAGAGCAACTCCAACACTTTGGCAAACATCACTCGGCAAATCTCTAGTTTTGCCAAGTCTAAAACCCATTTGCCAAGTGAAAAAATAGCCCTTCCCCAACACTTTGCTATTTTGGGCTTGGCAAATTGAAAATTAGTGGTCCACATGTCTTAATTTTTTGTGGGGACGCATGCATCTTGGTGATTCCTCTTCCTCTCGCGTGAAGGAGATGACGCATGCACCATTTGCCCAACTGCTCCACACACGCGCATATATGCGCTGGTCAGCCCCCTTTTGCCAAGCTTGCTACTTTGCCAAGTGGTTTTAAGATAGTGTTGGAGGAGCTTTTTTCTGGTTTTGCCAAAAAATAGGATTTGCCAAGTGATTTTAGGGTAGTGTTGGAGTTGCTCTAAAGTAGATCACCATAGAAGCCTATAACTGTAACGCTAAGACACAAGAAGCAGTTGTGGTATGGATATGTACATTTCAAAATTAGGCAAAGACAAAGCATCAAGAGTTGCAAGAAACGAATGGCGCCAAACTTTCAGCTCAATAGGAACCTGTAATTTATTTCCTTCACCCGCACCACCCCCAAGCGACGCGGCGCGACTCCCCCTTTTCAAATGGAAAAAGTCTAGATAACCCCCGAACTATCATGCCCCGACTAGTTTATGACACAAACTACAAAACCGGGCGTTTGACACATTAAACTTTGCATTCCAGTCTAATTTACCCCCTGGGCGGTATAGGTAGGTGGTTTTGGCTGACGTGGCGTCCAACTTGGCAACTTCGGCCACGCTGGCATCTGGCCCCACTTGTCATGGGCTCTTGAGCTTAAATACGCATCTGGCCACGAAATCCCTTTCCTGCTCCCCACCAGCGGTCCCTGCGTGAGCTCGGCCGGCGAAGCACCGGCGCCTCCTCTGCTCCTCCACGGGCGAGGCCGAGGCGAGGCGGCCGAACGCCGGCGGGCGCGCCTCCTATGCTCCTCCGCGGCCGGTGTTCATTTGGGGCTGTGAGTGCGGCTCCGGTGGAGGTGCTCCCCTGCTCCGTGCGCGGCGGCGTGCTCAGCAGAAGGAGCTCGGCGGCGCGGCGGCGTGCTGCTCCCCGGGCGGCGGAGCGAGGCCGCGCGGAGGAGCGAGGCCGGCCGGAGCCCCTGCCCCATCTCCATCTCCGGCATCTGCGGCTCCTTCTCCCTCCGCGCGGAGCCGGGCGCGGGGCGAGGTCGGCCCGGTGGCGGCGCTCTCGCCTCCCTTCCTCTGCTCGCTGACGGCCGGTGGGGCGCGGCCCACGGCGGCGCCACTCCTGCACATCGTCGCCCGGCGGACCCACGGCGTCTGCTCGCGCGCTCGCCCTCCTCTGCCTCGTCGGGGCTACCGATGCCGCGCGCCTGCTCCGCGTCACCACGGCTGCTGCTGCTGCGGGACTTCTGGGGCCGGAGGTGGAACCTCTCTGTCACCAGGCGCTCCAGGAGTGCGTGTTCCGCCCCGTGCGCGTGCGCCTCGGCGCTCCCGCTGGCGTGCTGGCGGCGTTCGTCGTCTCCGGCGTGATGCACGAGGCCATGTTCTCCTACAACACGTTGCTGCCGCCCACGGGGGAGGCCGTCGCGTTCTTCACGCTGCACGGCGCGTGCGCCGTGGCGGAGTGTGGTGGGCCGCGCACCAAGGGTGGCCACGCCCGCCGCGCGCCCTGGCCACGCCGCTGACACTGGCGTTCGTGGGCATCACGGCGTTTTGGCTCTTCGTCCCGCTGCTCACGAGGCCCGGCGTCGACAAGTAGGCCATCGCAGAGAGCGAGGCCGTGGTCGCGTTCCTGCAGGACGCCGCAGGATGGGCGGTCAACTCCGCCTCGTCGGTCTTGTCGCGAACGGCGACGGCGCGCCCGCTCTCCGCGTCGCCAAGGGAGGGGCGGCCCTGCTCCGCCTCGTCGCGGATGGCGAGGGTGCGCCCGCACTCCGCGTCGGCAGAGCCGCTGCGCTCCTGCTCCGCCTCGTCGCGGACGGTCGCGGCGCCCCTGCTCCGTCTCGTCGCCGGGTCTGTCAGAGAGCAGCTGCTGGGTCTCCACGATGAGGAGCAGCAGCAGCGCGCGATGGCGGCCGCGACAGCGAGTGCGAGGACGGCGGCGCTGGCGAGGACGAGGACGGCGGCGCTAGCGAGGACGAGGACGGCGGCGGCGGTGCGTCGAGCTCCACGGTTGCCATGCAAGGGGAGGCATATTTCAGCATAAGGGGTACCTGGCAGGTGGGCTATATGCCAGAGTGGCCGAAGTTGCCATGTTGGGTGCCACGTCAGCCAAAACCACCTACCTAAACCACCCAGGGGTAAATTAGACTGGAATGCAAAGTTTAATGTGTCAAACGCCCGGTTTTGTAGTTTGTGGCATAAACTAGTCGGGGTATGATAGTTCGGGGGTTCTCTAAACTTTTTCCCTTTTCAAATCCCGCCTTCTCTCCAAAGTTCCCACCTCCTTCCTTCCCAGTCGTCCCCCTCTCCTCGCCACCTGATCCGTCCCCTGTCCCCGTCGCCCCCGCTTCCGGAAGCTTCCAGAAGGTCGGCGCACGGTTGGAAGGAAGGGCTACACGGCGGCCTGCTTCGGGTAGCTTCCGTCGCCCCGCCGCGCCGCCGCCAGGTCAGTCACCAGCGCCGTCCGTCCCGGGCCGGCCTCGTCGGTCGGTCGTCGCACTCACCCGCCAATCTCTTGCCGGCCCCACCGCATCCGCATCGCCACCGCCGGCCCTTATCCGCCGCCGCCCGCCACTTCCTCCTGCTGCAGCAGCCAGCCTCCAAACCCTAGCTCGCTTCACTCCCGTCTCGGTCTCTCAAGCCCCGTGGCGGCGGCGGCGGCGGCCGCGGAGCGAGCCCTCGCGGCCGCCCCGCTGGGCCGTCGGATCGGGGAGCTTGTGTACTCGATTGCCGTTGCTGAACGAATCCAACGCGCGCTCGTCTCCTCAACGCCGAACACACTCGATCTATCTCGGCCCTGCTTTGGCATGAGCGTGTTTGTGTGATGTATATAACGTATAATGTAAAGAGGATTCAGATCCAATGCGCGCGGCATTCCCATGCCATTGCTGCCGACAGCTAAATTTCTGTGTGGGATTTATCAGCATCTGTGTGACTTGTCTTTCCAGATGAAATTATGCAATGGCAAGTAAGTGAAATGATGTTCTTGTTTATGGTTTTTTTTAACCGTTTTTTTGGTTCTGTGTTGGTGTAGGCTGAGTGGAAGGTAGGCGAAGGGGGAGGAACCAGAGGGCGGGGTGCGGAGGTAGAGGATTGGACGCTGCAATGGCGCAGGCTGCTGTCGAGTCCGCTCTGAATGGTGACTCTTTGATTGGGAGGCAGCTGGTGGTTCCGAGGATGAAGAGGAAGACACCCTCCGAACTGAGAGTAATAACGCCTGCTGTCTCAACATATTCCCAGACTATGAATTTAATGTGTCAGATGGCTGTATGACAACTTCATAGCATTCCACACTTGTTAGCAGTCTATGAGTTTGATGTGATAAAATGGATCTACTTGGTCTGAACTTAAGTCCTGTCAGTGTTGCAATGCTATGCTTTCTGTTTTTGTTTTGCCCCAATGTTAATCAATTACTAGCTCTGTTTTCACATTGCCCCTTCCTAGTTCAAAAACCCTCTTAACCACCGGCCACTGTGATTTGAACAAGTTCTGTTGTGAATTGTGAGCATAATATATGGATGGATGCTCACTGAAACTGAAATGTATTAACATTGTATACTTCGTATAGAATTCATCACCTGATTTTTTGCCCCAATGTTAATGGATTACCTTCGTTATTTCACATTGGCCTTGCCTAGTAGTTCAAAGATGTCCACAGTGTACAAGCACATAGCTTGCACTATTTAAGTGATATTCGTCCTTCTTTGTTGGTAGCTTGGATTTGTTTAGGGCAGTTTCTCAAACCTGAAATAAAAACTTCTGCTCGCATATCACATAGTTGCAGATGAAGATTTTTTTTACAACAGTTTGCAGATGAACATTGAACGTATTCACAATTCACATCCTGTTATGCAAGCTTCTTGTATACATGGACTCAATAACACTGGGAAGAACTCACAATGTACTCCAATCATAGCATTCCATAAAATGCAGATAAACACTAAAAATGTCAATAATTATTTGTTGCAGGGTGAACAACTGAAGCGGCGTACGTCTGAAAAGCTTGCTAATGATCTGTTACCTTCTTCTGCCGCATTAGATAGGTAGCTTTCTTAACCTTGCCATGTTCCTCTTGTGCTTTTTTTTTTTCTGTGACTATTATCTTGTACTGTAGGTCAACTAATGGACTTAGGAACACAGAACAACAAAAGATATCCAAATACATCAACACACGTGTTACAGAGGTGTTCCCTGTGAGAAAAGCAAGAAACCTTGGGAAGGAAAATTGCAAGGTTAGTTAGAGGTTTTTTCTATTTTGACGAATTCATTGGCTCTGCGTCAGTCCTTTATGCAGTTGGATATTTGGTTCAATGGTTTGGTGCTAATTGTAAAATACCCTGCAGGATGCCTTACAGAATAATGAGCAGGTTTCTAAGTCTATTGATGCTACAACAGCCTCAAATTTTGCATCATCTTCACTTCCATGGTAATTATCTGAATGCAGAACTTTAGATTTAATCTTTTCATTGTTTGTTAATCTGTTACTCAGCTTGTTTATTATAATTTAGTGGTCATGGTGACTCTGCTAAGTTGGACACTTTTGTTCCATCCACGGAGGCTGCAAAGCCTGGTTTCAAGAAAGCTGAGAAATGCAGTGAAAATACTCTGCGGAGTGTATCTGAGCTTCACATTGGCGATGAGAAGCAGACTGGTTCTAACAAATTTGATATGGTGATGATCATTCTTCCTATTGCAATTTATCATATGTTATAATGCCAGATAAGAGCTAACATTTCTGATGCTTTATTTTAGGGAAAAGTACTGAAAGGGTTTGGAGCTCGTGATGCTTTTGTGGCTTCTGGTATCAATGCCCCTAATGGACAAGTCGGTGGTATTGCATTGAAGACTTCAGACATCTGCCCTTCTAAGATCACCATTCCAGGGAAAAAAGCTCCCCTGGATTTTACCTTAAAGACTAGTTTGCAGTTTGTTTCATCGTCATCTGTGAAGTGGTGGGTTTGCACTAGCTTCTCTTGCTCTTCTGTATTGAAATTTTGCCAGTTAGAAACTGTCTGTCTATGTTGCTTGAACCTAACGTTTCCTCAGTTGGCGTTACTAAAACTATATATGTGAGGCTTTGAGCACATGCTAGTTATAGCCTTTTTGGATGCTGTACTGATTTGCAAACTACTGATAGCCATAGCTCATACTGCTTGTAACAGGTGTCACAAGCTCAATACAAGTTTTGGCAGAAGCAGCATCACTGGAGCCATTGGTCAGAGCTGTCCTCGTGGATGTCAAAATTTAGAGTGCCCAAAGCCTGAGAGCAATAAGGAATTCTTGTTCTCAAAGGCTCTACAATCATGGGTATATCCACAATCGCTGTTGCCTTCCTCTGTCATATCTGCTATGCTCTCATCAACTGCACGAGGAGGTAATCACTAAACCTTAATTGCTCCTTTCTGTCAATGTAACTCCATAGAAGTGATATACTCTGCCTTGTAGAAAGTGATTTTCTTCTCAAAAGACATCAGGACTGGGAAGATTCATTTCAGAATCTTTACTACATGCTCCGGAAGAACATGTTGAATATATTCTATGGTACCTTCTTACTTCACAGAGCTCAATATTGTTTGCACAAAAGGACAGTGTCACATTCCTTTCTTAACAAAAAGAAGTATCTTATCATAATATATGCAAATACCTATAACCTAATATTCGTCTGTGGTAAGCACTAAGCAGTTAACTACATTTCAATTTTCTACATGCTGATGAGTAGCATTTGCACCTGTACTTCTATAAACAATGTTTCTTGTGCCTTACACTTTATTCAAAACATAAAAGAGTGCACATAGTGACACATTTTACTCAAGGCCACATGTTGTATGTCTAGTCAGTTCGGAGTTTTGTTATACTATATCACATTATTATTCTGATCAACAACACTGACTGAACATTACTTTATTGTTATAGTTTATACAACACAATTTGTTGCTCTCTTCATTGGTGGAAGCTGTTTGGAGAAAAAGCAGTCCAGTAATGCCTACTTATCACAATCTACACGTGGCCTACGCTCATTACTACGGAAACATGTGAGTTCATTCTGATTTTTTTGTCAGTAATATTCCCACAGCATTAATTTTCGATTCTTCACATTTTACTTATTCCTTGACACTATTTTCTTACTAACCAATAACCATCAAGACACTAGCAAATGATACTGATGTGAGTAGATTCATGTGGGCCATTTTTCAATTGCCAATTATATTTGTTGGATGAAGTCATTTGTCTACCATTGCCTTGAATCATAATGGGACTGATGCAGTAATTTTTATGTTATTAGTCTCTAGAGGCATCAAATACTAGAAACAATTCAAGCTTGTCTAACATTTTTTTAGCTTTATACCACTTAAAATCATTTTATCTGCATGGATCATCATTGTAACCACATCAGTTTGCACTGTTGCAGGGCGTTTGCTTTTCTATGCCTCTTTGCAAAACTGAAGTGGAGCAGGCTACTGAAGATGACCTTATTGAACTTTCAGAAATCCAAAGGCGCAATCTCGGACAGGTTTTGGTTTCCTTTCAGTTTTCCCTGGTTTGCTTTAGTCACTCGGCAGCTACCAACTGAATGTAAAAACGAAAACAATTGACCCTGCAGGCACTCCATTTTGATGCTTTATCTGATGTGGACAACACCTCACAGTCACTGCTTTCATTTACCGGCAATGAGAATGTTCATGGCTTATATGATGTTTTGTTGAATTACAAGTATGGTGCATCCCATTATTTTCTCATCCCATTCATGTTTGCTTCAAAAAATTCTGTTGTATAAGGTTATTTTGTGATTATTCAGGTCCTTGCTAAATTCTTTATCTGCTGTGGACGTCCCAGTCTTATATTCACCCCAGCCATTTCAAAATGGCTGTCTACATATTCCTGAGGTCCTTTCTATTCTTCTATACCCTCATTTTTTGTTTGTCTCTGCCTTTTTTAATTCCTTTTTGTTACTAGGAAACTTTGTGATTTCAACTCTTTTATTTACAAAGAAACAGAACCATCAACCATGTTAATGTGTGCCTGTCGAAGCCCTGATTGCAAATGCCTAATTGAATTTGAAATTGCTATATCATGCTTTAAATGTTTTGATTCTGTATTAGTGCAGCAGAAAGAGCACATTGAACTGTGTATTCTTTAGACTGAATTGGATAATGGCGAAGTTTGATTTGATAATTCTGATCCTCTGAATTTTATATATGCATCTCTCAGGTGAAGTGCAGGGAGATGAGGAGAGCAGACATGGGGCTGCTCTCATCTGGCGGGTTCGACACAGAACAGGGACCAGCATTCGCCTGGACGACAGGCAACATCTGCTACAGCATGGAAGTAAAGGACGCGGTCGTCCCGCCATGGGTCATCTCTGGACTCTGCACCGCGATGAGCCTCGACGCGACCAGCTTTGATCTGATGTATGCACAACCACCCTGTACCTCTCCCATTCCACATTGCTGTGTGCTTAACTCTACTAGTTTTGTGCTGAGCCTTCTTCGTCGGTTCTCACAGGATCGCTACAGAGCCGTCGTCCATGGGCCTGAACGTGGCCCTCAACTCCATGGGCACCACGAATGCCCAGCCTGAAGGAGTGCCCCCCTCCAATGGTAGTGCAGTGCCTGGGCCTTTGGTGGGTGGCATTCCTGACGCGGTTCTAGTCCCCTCCCTGCACTCGGCCTCGGTGCGGCGCCTCAGCTACACGGACGGCGGGTTCGTTGCGCACACAACCGTGTGAGCTCTGAGCTTGAGGTGGCCTTGGTTCCTGCGCGCGAGTGCAGTCTCTTTTGCTGCATTTCCGGCCCGGTGGGACGTGGGAGAAGGTTTCTTCTGGCGTCTGTCTGTGTGGCCTGGCCCCCACGACGGCATGCCGAGTCCCTGCTGCGTCTCCCAGCGCTCGGCTGCGTATCGTGTGCGGGTTGGTCTTGTGATTTTGGAGCCTACACAGCCGAAGGTATTGCTGTTGTAGAAGACCACACTGCCATTACAAATTCATGCCATGCATTCATGGACTCTAAGGTACAATACAGAGAAGCTCATTGTGGTTCCAGAAATTATCTGAACAAATAGATATAGGCACATACTTATCTGCCTCTTACAAAGATTGAGTACCTCTCGACATACATGGAAACCGAGTCACTGACCCTTGACACCGAGCCAATGGATTCAGACACCACTGTTGAACAACCTTCAGCGATTCACCTAACCCATCAGATACACAACATTGAATCCAAATGCTGCGAACCAAGATCATTGCTGTTCCAGTTCAGACTACTATGTATAATTACTTCGGTTCTTGCTATACATTTAACAGACCATCATGCGTACTGTATGCAAACATCAGACATCTCTCCCCTATGTTAATATTGTGTTTGTATAGTTTTGGAACTGCATGTATGTCGAAGCAGTATAAATTATCTCCCCTATGTATAGTTTTGGAACTGCATGTATGTCAAATCAGCATTTTATAAGACAAGCCGATCCTCAACTCATTGTTCTTGATAGAGTAGTAGGAGTGGGGGAATGCACCTTTTACTTTCCCAGTGGGAGTGTGGGACTTCTGATATCTGAAAAGATGTATTGGGAAGTTGTTGTCACCTCTATGTAACCAGCGTTCAGCAGCTATATTTTAAACACAACCAGTAAACGATGGGATAATTAGGAATCCAGTCATGGGTGTCACAACAGAGAGCTGTATTTTGACACTTAAATATCAGATTATTGGAAAACCTAGAATTGTAGGCTAAGCATCACAGTAATACAAATTGAAACTAGATTATTGGAAATCCAGTCTGGCTGCTCGTCCTTCCTCCACGCCGGTGGCACAGCGTGCCCAGCTCCGGCTTATGCGCGACATGGAGTTCATCGATGGCAAGTCATCGGCGACGGATGCAGCAGTCACCGAGTACATTGACAGCTATGGACAGGACCTTCCTGACAAAGCGATCAAGCCACTATGGACCGCGGCGAGGCTTGACGACATTGAGCTTTGCAAGGCGTTAGCTGCAATTGCGGCGGACTTAGGGGCAGACGTGGCGGAGGTGCCATGATAGTGCAACTCATAGATGCACTTTGGTTGTTTTTAGAACGTGAGTAGTCAGATTTAGTTTTTTTCTACACCGGTGCCATGATAGTGCAACTCATAGATGCACTTTGGTTGTTTTTAGAACGTGAGTAGTCAGATTTAGTTTTTTTTCTACACCTAGTTTGACGGTCTGTCAAACCTAGGAGGTTGTTTTTGCGTTACTTGCGCATGTAATTCTCCTTCTCCTTATTAATATAATCCGGACTTGATCCGTGATCTTTCAAAAAAAAAATGCAAATTGAAACTGGACTTTTTTTGTAGCCACATACCAATTTTAGGAATATGTCAAAGGACTGCTAAACCCACAGGCACTAACTAGTTTTCTCTACATTTCATTTCTCTATCATTTCTATGCATAGTTGGACCTCGCCATTTTTTTTTTTCAAAAGCGTGTACTCCTCTTCAAAGAAGCTGACATGTTAGAAAGTAATGTGCTCTTCATGGTGGATTTGGTTAAGCAGGCTCTTTTAGAATTTTTGTCTTGCAAGGGTGTCGCTTCACATATTTTAATACAATTCAATTAAATATAGAGTATATTATTTCTGAGAGGCTCATGTTTAATGCGTGGTGTAAGGCTAGTTTCACAGAGCAAATCCAATAGTCTTGGTTTCAGTTCAGTATGCACTCATGTGTCCCACGCTAATGCAGTCTGCGGCTGCAGAACAAGTATAGAGCTGGAGAGAGATACGGAGCTGGAGATCAGAACTGATCACATGCCATGCTATCTCCTAAAAACTTGATCTTGCCACGTCTTGCAATGGTACTTGTGGAGTGGGCATCCATCACTTGACAAATCCAAGCCAGCTATGCAATGTCCATAGCTCTGTTCTGTTCTTGATTCAGTTCTATGCAATGTCCATAGCTCTGTTCTGTTCTTGATTCAGTTGGCAACAGCTTGGCAGAAATGGTGTTCAGAAATGCCTGGGAGCTACACTATTATTACAAATAATAAAACACAAATTGCTTCGTATGCATAAAAAGATAATTACTTGAGCTTCCATATCCCAAATCCACCCCTCTCTGCCCGCCCCGCCCCCTCAAAAAAAAAAAAAAAAAAAGGTTTTTCTATGTTGTGATGGTCTCAAGGGTTTATTTTGGGCACTGCAGAAGGCAATCACTATTTGAGGTTGATGTTATCAGCTGTCACACCTAGGAAGTCCTTAAGAGTGATGACATACACAGCCTATGTGTAACACCTAAATCGGGGGGAAAAAGGTTCTGCCCAAGCCAACATGAGTCCATGTCCATGATCATTTTAAAAAAAAAAACATGAGTCCATGACCTTCATCTCCTTTATTCAAAAAGATCTGAATCTAACCTAACATGTTAATCTACAACCCAGTGTGATGTGCCCACAGCCCACAGCCCACATTAGGACATTTTTAGGACATTTGTAATTATTCCGACAATTGGAATCTAAATACTCTAGCTAACATTTAGTCAATACAGAGTGAACATCCAATAAGAAACCGGGAACAGCCAGAGCCTGTTCGATGAACACTAATAAGAACTTGGACATGAATTAATTTCTCTGATATCTAACAAATCAAACGGAGCTTGATCAATCAGCAAGCAGCTGTGTCCAGGCCAATAAGAACCATCCTCCTCAGCTTTAATCGTGAAATCAGTATACTTAGTTTGACCCATAGATTACAACAAGAGATACACAAGTTGGGTTTGTTGTTTGTTTTGCAATGGTCAAGACGAAAAATTAGACATGCAGAAAAGCAAGCCACTTTGTACGAGTTATGGTCACAGAAACACAGCCTCCAGAAAATTCTCTTGTCAAGATCAAGAACAAAACAAGGCTTCAGAGTGAAGCACAATTAACAAGATGGTCCGGTATCAATCACTCTAATCAAAGTTCAAATCAAATCAAGAAATGCATTCCTCTCAGGTTTTAAACAGTCGGAAATTGAGATTGCCAGAACCTGAAGTGAGCATTTCAGTAAAAAGATGTAGGTGCGTCATACACCAGTAAACAAAATTTAAAAGCCAACCAATGTAGCAGCATTAACTGCATAGCAAAAAAACAACGACTCAGCACATTTTTAAAATTCGAACATCACATTTATTCATGATTCATGATTAAGCCATGCTGCAGCACAATAGTTTCAGGTAGAACACAAAGAACACAACCAGTCCATGAAACAAACTCAGACGCGATACAGACAATCAATGGCAGAAACAAGACACTAGACGATCCAGGTGCAGCAGCAGCTTCAACTTCAACGACTGATGGCTTACTGACCACCGCGAAGACGGAGCACCAGGTGGAGGGTGCTCTCCTTCTGGATGTTGTAGTCCGCAAGGGTACGGCCATCCTCCAGCTGCTTGCCGGCGAAGATCAGACGCTGCTGGTCTGGGGGATCCCCTCCTTGTCCTGGATCTTAGCCTTCACGTTGTCGATGGTGTCGGAGCTCTCAACCTCCAGGGTGATGGTCTTGCCGGTCAAAGTCTTCACAAAGATCTGCATACCACCCCTCAGGGCGGAGCACCAGGTGGAGGGTGCTCTCCTTCGGATGTTGTAATCCGCAAGGGTGCGGCCATCCTCCAGCTGCTTGCCGGCAAAGATCAGACGCTGCTGGTCCGGTGGGATGCCCTCCTTGTCCTGGATCTTGGCCTTGACATTGTCGATAGTGTCGGAGCTCTCAACCTCCAAGGTGATGGTCTTGCCCGTCAATGTCTTCACAAAGATCTGCATTCCACCCCTGAGGCGCAGCACCAGGTGGAGGGTTGACTCCTTCTGGATGTTGTAGTCTGCAAGGGTGCGGCCATCCTCCAGCTGCTTGCCGGCGAAGATCAGACGCTGCTGGTCCGGGGGAATGCCCTCCTTGTCCTGGATCTTGGCCTTGACGTTGTCGATGGTGTCAGAGGACTCCACCTCGAGGGTGATTGTCTTGCCTGTAAGGGTCTTCACGAAGATCTGCATACCTCCCCTGAGACGCAGTACCAAGTGGAGGGTGCTCTCCTTCTGGATGTTGTAGTCGGCGAGCGTGCGCCCATCCTCGAGCTGCTTGCCAGCAAAGATGAGCCTCTGCTGGTCCGGGGGGATGCCTTCCTTGTCCTGGATCTTGGCCTTGACATTGTCAATGGTATCTGAGGACTCCACCTCAAGAGTGATTGTCTTGCCGGTGAGGGTCTTGACAAAGATCTGCATGCCTCCCCTGAGGCGCAGCACCAAGTGGAGGGTCGATTCCTTCTGGATGTTGTAGTCAGCAAGCGTGCGGCCATCCTCAAGCTGCTTGCCAGCAAAGATAAGGCGCTGCTGGTCAGGAGGGATGCCCTCCTTGTCCTGGATCTTAGCCTTGACGTTGTCAATAGTGTCAGAAGACTCCACCTCGAGGGTGATAGTCTTGCCAGTGAGGGTCTTCACAAAGATCTGCATCTGCAGAGAAACCAAACAAAAGGGTAAGCATATGCATATAATAGAAGTACAAAAAGAAGCAAGGATAAATCATGTATGCATGCTCAACATGTAGGGGGCACAGAATCAAGGAACAGTAGCAGAATTCTACTAATAAAGATGAGTAACAAGAGCATGCATGCTAATCAGGTAGATGCTAAAGAATTATCGAACTGACGGTAGGTGTATTCTTAGTCTCTCTAGCATTATCAAACAAAACAGAATCAGGCATGCCCATCATGTAACAGCTAAGCAATGCTCATCAGGTAGATGCTGAGGGATTATTGAACTTCCCAGTAGGCATATATCTTAATCTTTCTAAGCATTATTATCAAACAAAGCAGAATCGTGCATGCCCATCAAGTAACAGGTAACAGGTCGATGGGTGATTTCTTCAACATCAGGTAAACATGAATCTTATTAAGACAGCCCCAGAGTTTAACCAATAAGCATGATTTGCACTTTAATCAGACAAAAGCTACAGCCTCAGCAGAAAACTGATTCATCCATTATATTGAATTATGAACCTATATCTTAACACAGGCAGATCAAAATTTAATAAGACAAGCATCTAATTCATAGTACAACCATTCTCTATTCTAATCCGATCTGGACGGGCATCACAACCAGACTAAAAACAACAAAACTGGTCTGACGATCCAGAAGCACAGGACTAGCTAGGAACATCAAACCAGATTTTCA
This sequence comes from Themeda triandra, assembly GCA_018135685.1. Classification (NCBI taxonomy): domain Eukaryota; kingdom Viridiplantae; phylum Streptophyta; class Magnoliopsida; order Poales; family Poaceae; genus Themeda; species Themeda triandra. The sequence continues at coordinate 53,940 of JAENPR010000894.1, read as the reverse complement.
ATGATAAATTCATCAGAGTCACCCTACTGGTTCCATCTAATCTAATCTAATAGCACGAGCAATACACAATTCTGCATCAGGGGTTTTTAATTAAAAGAAGACGATCCAACCCTAATCAACGAGTCCAAATTATCACAACCACCCAACCCCTCCGTGCCGCCTACAAACATCCCAGAGCTACCAGATCGAGGACTCAGAGCATCCATAATAAATCGCCAGATCGAGGATTCACAACCCCCGTAATAACGCATAATAAATCGTGTACCAAAAGGAGAAGTGAGATCGAAAGCAGGAGGATGATCGCCGTACCTTGAGGCGAGGGAAGCGGGGATCGACGAGGCTCGCGATTGAGAAGAGGGATTGGGATCGGGTTGTGTGCGCCGAGCAACACGAGATGAAGAGAAGATGAGTTTGGGGAAAGAGGCGGAGAAGGGGGTGGCTATTTATGAGGAGAAGGGCAGGGGAAGGAAACCGAGTCTGGTGTCGTGTGCCGTGACGGTTTCGTGCCGTGTGAGACGAGCCCGCCTCGGGTCCGCTCCGCCACGCAACGCAATTTCCGGATGCCGCCCGCCAGCCAGCGCAACGGAGCTTTCGAGAGCAGCCGACTACGTGAGACCGTGACGGGTTCAATGCTTTGCGTCAACGTCTCTCTCGATCATCTGCTTCGCTGCCACCACGCTCACTGACGGATGTGGCCTACCGCTTGGAAGATCTGTTTCCCTCCCCCCACCCCACCCCTAATACGAGCATGAGTTCGATCCTACCTCTCTACGTAGTAGTCTCTAGAATAATGCAAGTTATTAAACGCTTATGCTGTGTTCCACGAAAACTCTTTAGCCGACATCAATTTTTTTTTTCTTAATCGAGATGTTTGGTCCTATGTAAAAATCTCATTTAAGGATGGTAAATGAATTTCAAGTTTGATTTAATTTATAAAAGAAGATATATATTTTTGAATAGGGAATAATATTTATTATAAACATATATTTGGTGCTCAGTCAAAAAATACTTATTACACTTAATAGTTACTACTATATTTCTATATATATTTAGTCAAACTCGATAATATTTACTCCCTCCATCTCAAATTGTAAGTCATTCAAGAATCTTGGAGAGTCAAGGGTTTCAACTTTGACCAAATTTATACGATAAGATAATAATATTTAAGATGTCAACTATGTATTATTGGATTTTTTGTTAATTATATTTTCATAGTGTAGTTTATTGATGTCACAAACCTTTACAATTCTCTCTATAATCTTGGTCAAATTTGAGATGCTTTGATTTTTTCAGATTCTTGGAATTACTTACTATTTGAGACGGAGGAGTAACCTTTTTTTTTTCTAATGATAGAGGACATGGACAATGGTGGTGACGGGCAATTCACCATTTCGATCATGCGATGCATGTGTCTTACAAATAGATGCGCAGTGAGATGAACAAATATGAAGGTTTTTTTTATTATTATCTTATAACTTGTAGTGGTGCATTTTAATTTAATTTCTACATAGGCTCGAAGACCTTCCAATTTCCGGCCGAAAGCTCGTACGCCAAGAACACCGGCAATCTCATCTCCAACCTCATAGCGAACATGTCATGTGTCTCCTCGCCTTCGGCTCCACCGTGCGGCCGTGCGTGCGATGCAACAGCTTACACAGTGGTCGTTTGGTGTGGCGACATTAGCTTAGAGGATTGCTTTGATTGCGGTAGCTAGGTCGAAGTAGAAATGTAACGACAAAGCAATCATGAGTGAAATAGATCAAAGGATCTGCCACCGGGGTTGGGGCGTGAAATAGATCAAAGGATCTGCCACCGGGGTTGGGGCGTGAAATAGATCAAAGGATCTGCCACCGGGGTTGGGGGCTCAAGCCCCCCCCCGTGAAACTACTTGTTCTGTTCGATTCAAATTATCGGTCATGGTAAAATGTTTTCCACTCACAACAGCCTGGTTTCTAGTGAAACGAACAGATAGAAAAAGCGAAACAAACCTTGATAAAGTAGTGCTCTATCAATGTCAACACAAGGACGTTGCTAACCTCTAAACCACTTGTGCTTGTTTTATTTGAAAATCCTTTTTGAAATGGATTTGAAAAGAAAAGAAAAGAAAAGAAAGTAAGGGAATTCCTTCTCCTCCTTCTCTTTCTCTTTTGGCCTAGCCCAAACATGTCTTTCTCCTTATGTTTGTCTCTCCCTCTGCTAACATGGCCGCACTCACTCCCCTCTCTCCCTCCGGTGACAAGCTACCCCACTTACCGGGCATCTCCTACCTTGCATCCATCTCCTTCACTTTTACTCTTTCCGCTGCCCTTGGTGCGGATCTGGCACTGGGATGCGTCCACGTTCATGGAGCACCCCTTAGCTCCACCTTGAAAATTTTAGCCACGAGAGAAGGTTAGAAGGAAATTGAGGGTGAAAACAGTGGCGAGAAGAACAGGTTTAGACCTTAGTTTTGCTAAAACCATAGCTTTGTATCTTTGAACAGTTGAACTTAACCCCCACCCTAAATTTTTATCTCAAATGATTACCACCTTTATAAAGTAAGTAACCTCAGTTTGCACATATAACTTTGAACAATGCCCTTTTGGATTGCTCATTCTTTTTTAATGTAGTAGGCACTCGGTTATTTTAAAAGACAACATATCAAGTGCAAATCACAACCTTCGTGAAAACCCATGCAAACCATGGCAAAAAAAAGCCGTCTAAATTCATAAAAAAATCACACGTAGATGATACACAACCTTGTAAAATTTTTTGTCCAAACTCGACTTTATTTGTGAGATATAAAAATAACAAATTTCAAACAAATCATCTGAACAACTTTCGGCTTAAAATTGTTATTTTTATATCTCGTAAACGAAATCGAATTTGGACAATTTCAAGCCATGATTTGCACGCCTTGGGACCGTTGAAGAACTTAGCTATACAAAATGGCACAATTAATCATTCACTACTATACTAGTGCCAATACCAATCAATAGTTGGTCTGTGGTCACAAAAGCGTGTGGCATTGTATATAACACTACAAAAAATGCAAAGGAAACTAGCTGCAATTTCTAACCACATTTTCTTGTACCATCACCAACTAATCACAAAAGAAATCACAAGGGCACCACTAGCTGTTCTTGTAAGTAAACAAGTACATACATGCACAGGACGATTGTGACGGTCAGTGTCAAGAGAGCTTTCAACGGCATCATAAGCTATGATGCGTTTCAGATAAGCCCGATGGACAATGTGCTTAATTAGCTGGATACAATATAGATACGGGTTTTAGCGTCATTTTCCTTCTGAAGACGTGAACATTCTGAAATCCACGACATGTTTTATTTGCAGCTGTCTGATTCATATATTTTTTTTTTCCATGAGTGGCCTGGAGTTTCCCCCTACGTTTTATTATCATTTCTATCAATCATTTGCACCCTGTCATTATTTTGTTTTTTTTAAAACATGTAGTCACATGAAATTAAATAATGTGACATGTTAGATAGGTACTAGTCATATGCTCTTCATGATGAATTGTTGAAGATGATTTGCTTTTTTAGATTTTTTTAAGGGAGTTGCTTGATACATTTTAATATAATTAAATACAAAGGTACCTTTTGAGGGTAGAACTAGAAAATAGCAACTCGAGCAGTCACAGGCCATGATTATTTCTATAGCATATATACATGGGCTTAACCACCTAATCTATACCTTCTATATAAACAAACCCCACTAAGCTAATTATCTGATCTCTCCTTGCGCCACATCAGCATTTTCCCTTTTTTTTCCGTTACTGACCGATCCATTCAGTGTGAACCAACGGAGCAGGCTGCACACACGAACTGAAGTAGCACAAAATTATTGCCCATCACTTCCTCCTCCACTACAACAAATGTCCATCACTTCGTCCAAGGATCCACTACAACAAATGCACTAGAAAATGAACGGGCATCGCTACACTGCGTCACTGCTGAATTTTAATACCGGTACTGCACCTCGCCTTTGCTCGCCGTCCACACTCGCGAACATTCCCTCCGACGTCTTCCTGCTCAGCCATCGTGATGTCTTCCTGCTCCACCATCCCGACGTCCCTGGCAGGATAGACAGCGCCGTCTTGGCCGTGGTGAGGGTCATGCCGAGGATCATCTGGCTACCGAAGAAGATATATGATGGCCGGTCGCGACGTCTTCCTGCTCCACCATCCCGACGTCCCCGGCAGGATACGATACACTGTACTCCGTCTTGGCCATGGCGAGGCTCATGCGAGGGATCATCTGGCTACCGAAGAAGATATGATGGACGAGGCTCATGGTCACCGTCGTCGCCTTGCTGTCCTCTGCCCTACACGTTCGCCTGCGCCAATGGTGCTTTTGGATCTTGCTTGGCTAGCTGCGGAAAGGAGAAGATGGGCATCTGGTGACCACGGCTGAGGGTCACCGCACGCCCTATCGTCGCCTTGCTGGCCTTCCCTGTTGCATGCACATGCAAACCGCTACACGAAATCCACTCTCACCAATTGATGGACCATAAACTGCCAAACAATTGAGGGGTCGACATTATATATATACCCTTCATGCATCTGTTGGTGTCTCGATTACTTCCTTTAATATGGATGTAGTTTTTGTTTGATCAGGTGGATGGCCTTCAACTTCAATTCAGTATGATGACCCATAAAGGCAGGCATTGTTGGCGCAGAAGGCATACATATGTCGCGGCACTTCCAGAGTTCCACTCGCTGTCTAGCATTTAATTGAAATTCATACAGATTTTTTTTTGTCTTCAATTACAACCCTGAGCACAGTTTATTGCACAAAATTTACAAGCCGTTGTATGCCCTTTGTGAACAAATTTAATATGTGCTTATTACAACACATACACATATATATATATACTTTTTATATTTGTTATGGTACATATATTACATCTGATTCTTCTACATCTTATCCTCTTAGTTCAATTAAAATTACTTCTCTATTTCCGCGGCAACACGCGGGGAATCCACCTAGTTATGATTATGATGATGACTGCTCCAGCCACGCCCACGTCAGGACGGGAGATTAGATCTGGCGCAAGAAACGACCTGGAAAGCAGGTATATGAGAAATCTGCGGGTGTACACATCACAGGAGACTCGCGCCGTCGTTTCATTGCGTAGGTACTCGTGCCATGCGAGAGTCGTCCAGACGACATTCTCTTCCTCTCTCTCTCCTCACCAATACAATGCCAACTCAACTAATTTACTGATGTATCACCATACCATACTAAATGGGAATGAAACTCTGTTAAAACCCCCACTAAGGCTGGCCTTAGGATGACCCATGTCCAATGAACCGTCGTGATTGGTTGTTTCACCATAAAATAAGCCCCATAGGACATAGCCTTTGTGGTCCAAAGAGATGGGTCCACATTTTACACAATTCTAATTTCATGCTGGATACGATACGGACCAAAATGTTAGTGGTCATTTGTTTCACATGATAATTCTCCATCAGTGTTGGTGAGTGATAGGGTTTCTCCTTCTTCCCTTGATCTCCCGTAGGCTGTACGGGTGAGAGATTGGTGGACGAACACGAGATCGGCGCTGGGGTGCCGTGGTGTACCGCGGTGCTACAGTACCGCGGGTACTGTTCACGAGGCTAGGGCAGGTGGCGTCTAGGGTTTGGGGACTTCCCGATCTCCCGCCTCCCCTAAGGGAAGCCGGAAACAATATATATATGTTTCGCTAATCTGAATCAATAGTTCTTACAAATATATATAGCATCCTCTCATCTCAAATATCTAAATAACTCCCGAAATAATAATAATACTAATAATAATATAGATGAAGATAATTGGGCCTCAAGCCCAGTCGCCGTGCGGCCGTGGCGCCTAGCCACTTGGCGCCGTCCTCCTCGCATATGTGATGCCGGTCGTAACATCTCTCCCTCCTCGACAAACGGCTCGTCCTCGAGCCGGACATCGGGGTAGAGAGTGGTGAAGTCGTCGCGTAGCTCCCACGTCGCGTCGTCGTCCGAAGACCTTGCCACTTGACAAGGAGGCGCCACACGCCTCGACGAAGGCCGGGCGCGCAAGACGCGCCGGGGGCAGTGTGCGCCCATCCCGCACTGGAGGTAGCACGGCCGGAGATGTCGGAGGCGCGCCAACGAAGGTGTAGGGCTTGAGCAACCCCACGTGGAAGACGTCATGAAGGCGCGCGTCCGCAGGAAGACGAAGACGATAAGCCACCGGGCCAATGCGCTCGACGATCTGAAACGGCCCGGCGTAGCGTGGCCGGAGCTTGCCCTTGGCGGGCGAGGCGAGCGCGTGGGTGGGTCGGTGAAGAAGGCGGAGCAGCACCCACGCGCCCACATCAAACTCCACCTCGCGGTGATGCTCGTCGTAGTGGCGTTTGGCGCATTGTTGCGCTCGGAGGCGCTCGCGGACCTCCTCCAAGAAGGCGTCCCGGGCCGCGGAGCGACGCGTCCCGCCGCCGAGTTGAGCCGCCCGGCGGTACTCGACGGTGAAGTCAAACCCGAACAGCCTTGCCGAGCCACCGGTGCCGAGGCACGGTGGACGGCCCGCCGGTCCAGGAGAAACTTCAAGCCGTAGTGGTCGGTGCGGACGAGGAAGCGGCGCCCCCAGAGGTACGGGCGCCAGTGGCGGACCGCCTGCACCAACCCGATGAGCTCGCGAACGGGCGGCTGAAGAAGGCCAGGGGTCCCTCCCCCTGGTGTAGCACGGCGCCAAACCCCGTGCCCGAGGCGTCGCAGTCCACCACGAACTGGCGGTCGAAGTCCGGCATCCGGAGCACCGGCGCGCCGAGGAGAGCGCCCCGAGGGCGGCGAAGGCCTCGTCCGTCTCCGCAGCCGGGCGAACGCCTCCTTCCGTAGGAGACGTGTGAGGGTGCCGCGATGGAGCCGAAGTCGCGGATGAACTTCCCCGTAGTAGCCCGCGAGCCCCAGGAAGCCGCGCACCCCGCGGGGAGAGCGCGGCGTCGGCCACGCCTCGACGGCCGCCACCTTGTCGCCGTCCATGGCGACGCCGTCCGCGGAGATGACGTGGCCCAGGTAGGCGACGGAGCGCGCCCCGAAGGAGCACTTGGACCTCTTCAGGAAGAGGCCGTGGGCGCGCAGGGCGGTGAAGACGAGGCCGACGTGCTGCAAGTGCTCGGACCCGGATGTGCTTGTAGATCAAAATGTCGTCGAAGAAGACCGGCAAGACAAACCTGCGGAGGAAGGGGCGGAGCACATCGTTCATCGCCGGAACGTGGCCGGGCGTTGGACAACCCAAACGGCATCACCAGGAACTCGAAGTGGCCGTGGTGGGTGCGGAACGCCGTCTTCTCGATGTCCGCCGGGTGCATGCGCACTGGTGGTACCCGGAGCGGAGGTCGAGCTTGGTGAAGAACTTGGCGCCATGGAGCTCGTCGACCACCGGATCGGGAACTTGTCCTTGGACGTGCGGTCGTTGAGGGCGCGGTAGTCGGCGAAGCGCCACGAAGCGTCCGCCTTGACGAGGAGCACGGGCGCCGAGAACGGCAACGTGCCGGGCGGATGATGCCCGCGCTCCCGGCATGGCGGCGCACCGCCGCTCGAGCTCGTCCTTCGCGGGCTCGGGGTAGCGGTACGGCCGCACCGCCACCGGCGCCGTCCCGGCAGCGGGTGGATGCGGTGGTCGTAGGGACGGGCCGGCGGGAGGCCGCGCGGTGTGTCGAAGACGTCGGCGTGCCGGGTAGAAGCTCGTCCGCCGGCCGGGTGCTGCGGGTCCGTGGCGACCACCGCCGCCGACCGCCGCCGGGTGGGCGCGCCCGGGCGCGATGCACCGCTAAGTGACGCGACGGCCGTCCCGCGGAAAGAGACGGTGAGCCGCTCGAAGTCCCACGTCGGGGGCCCCGCGACCCCGTGAAGTCGACGCCGAGGATGAAGTCGAAGCGGCCCGGGGGTGAGGCCGACGCAGAGACGGCGAAGGGCGCCCGTGTATGTCAACCCGAACGTCGCGGCGATCCTCGCACGGTAGGCGCTCGCCGGCCGGCCACCGTGACGCGTAGGCGGGCGCCCCCGCGGAGCGAGGCCAAGACGCCTCATGGCCGCGCCCCGCAGAAGGTGTGAGTGGAGCCCGTGTCAAGGAGAGCGAGGAGACGCGCCCTTGATCGTTACCGGCAGCGGATCGTGTTGTAGGTCCCGATTCCCGCAAGAGCGTGCATAGAGACCACAAGAGCGTGAGTATGGGCCGCATCGGCGGCCGCGGTCTCGTCGTCGGCCGTAGGCTCCTCCACGGCGTGGTGTCGTCGACGAGGAAGTCGTCTCGCTCTCCGGAGAAGAAGAGGCGGGGGCACACGTGACCCCGCACGTATGGCTCGTCGCAGTTGTAGCGAAGTCCCCGGCGACGGCGTTCCGCATCTCGGCGAGCGACAGCGGCGGAAGGTGCGGGGCGCCCTGCAGCGGGTCGCGGCCGCCCTCCCGTCGCGCGGGGCCTGCTGGGGCAGGTGTCCCGGGGGGTGGCGCCGGCCGCGGTGGCGCGGCGGCATGCCGAGCCGCCGGGCGGCTCGCTGCTCCGTGGAGGTGGCGGCGGTGGTGGCGCCGTCGTCGCAACCCGCGTCTCGAAGGCGCGCACCAGGAACATCGCGGTCTGCAAATCGGGCGGTGCGCGCATGGCGACGTCGACGCGGATGTTGTCGGGTAGGCCGCCGACGAACGCCTCAGCCTTTCGGCGCCCGGAGATGTCCCCGGAGTGCGCCAAGATGGTCCGGAAGCGCTCGGAGAACTCCCCGGACCGAGGACCGGAACGGTAGGCGGCCCAAATTGTCGAAATGCCGGAGCCGAACATGGCGTCGGGAGGACCGAAACGAAGGCGGCAGTGTCTTGAAGCGGTCCCGGAAGGCATGCCCTCGTCCCGCTCGAGGGCGTAGTACCACGTCCGCGCGGCGCCGGTGAGGTGGTAGGACGCCATCCACGTACGTTGGGACGACGGCGTGCGCGCCCGAAGAATTGCTCACGGTGTGAGCCGAGCGGGTCGACGGAGCCGTCGTAGGTGGTGAAGTCGAGCTTGTGGGTTTTAGGTTCCCACGCCCGGCTCCGCTGGCCCGGCGATCGCCGCCCGGCGCGCGCTCGACGCCGTCGCCATGGCGGTGTCCGGCCACAGCCGACCCGGGAACGGGGGCCCGTCCACGCCGCCATAGAGGATGCCGGCCGGTGAGCGTGCCCCGTGGCCCGAGCTCGAGGCCGGGGTGGTCGTCCGCGCCGGAGCGGTGGTGTAACCGGCGGCGCCACTCGCCGCCGAACGGGAAGCTCGGGATCGGAGACGGCGAGCGCGGGAAGGCGATGGATCGGATGGGCACCCCGTCGATGGTGGGGTGGGGTGCGGCCGGACGCTGCGCGGCCGCCGCGGCCGCTGCGCGCGTCGACTGCGCGGGGCGGGAGGCCGTCGCGTGGTGGCCGGCGGCGGCGCGTTGGGCCCGTGAGGAACGCATGGATTCCCTTGACCGCGCGCCTAACTCGAGCACCGCCGCCGTGAGATCGGCGGGCCGAGGACGAGGGTGGCCGAGGACGAGGGCGACTCGCCCGCGCGCCGAAACCGAGGGCGCCGAAGGCCGCCCGCGGTCACCACCGAGAGGTCGGCGGCGGGGGCGGCGCGGTTGTGGAGGGCACGGTGGTGGAGGGGACGCCGGTGGAGGGCACCGGAGGATCAGCCATCGAACCAGAGAAGCTGGATACCAAGTTGATAGGGTTTCTCCTTCTTCCCTTGATCTCCCGTAGGCTGTACGGGTGAGAGATTGGTGGACGAACACGAGATCAGCGCTGGGGTGCCGTGGTGTACCGCGTTGCTACAGTACCGCGGGTACTGTTCACGAGGCTAGGGCAGGTGGCGTCTAGGGTTTGGGGGACTTCCCGATCTCCCAGCTCCCTAAGGGAAGTTCGGAAACAATATATGTTTGCTTAATCAATCAATAGTTCTTACAAATATATATAGCATCCTCTCATCTCAAATATCTAAATAACTCCCTGAAATAATAATAATACTAATAATAATATAGATGAAGATAATTGGGCCTCAAGCCCAGGTCGCCTGGTGGCTGTGGCGCCTAGCCACTTGGCGCCGTCCTCCTCGCATATGTGATGCCGGTCATAACAGTGAGAGTTTGGAATCAGCGCCGATCCAACAATGGATTGCGACAATAATTCTCCAAATGGAACTTGCGCGGCCAAAACTCAGTTTCGATGAATGAATGGCACTAAAATTGCACCATAACAAATGAATGATGCGTTTTTGCAGGCTTTTCGTTTTCTCCTGATGATGATGAAAATGCCATCTCCGTTTCCAGCGAGCTACACCTATTTTGCCTTGATCAGGTCCTCCAAAACAACGGCGGCGGCGTTGCGTCCTGGTGCACCCATCACCCCACCACCTGGGTGTGCGCCACTCCCGCAGAGGTACAGGCCCTTCACAGGAGTTCTGTAATCTGACCTGTATGCTCAAATGTGCAAACAGGGCTAGTCATGATCCCAAAGCCACGGATTCTGACATTGAAGCTTCAAAGATTACCAAGGAGAAAAGGGATCAATGCAACAGACAACTATTACCATCCCTTGGCGGGCCTCATGAGGAAAAGAGAATCTAAGCCCATTGCACCGTGGAAAATGTTGCCCCCTATGAAATGTGAATCATGTTTTCTTAGCAGTCTTCAATAGGTACAGTAAAGTAAAACATGGAAGGGATCAAGTATGCAAGGCACGCAGAAGGTTGTGCATACTATGGGAAAGAGCTTACCTGTTAGACGAAACTCTCTTTCAAGATCAGGTGGAGTCAGCATATCATAGCCTACCACTGATGAGCTAAAGCCCGGTGCATATTCGTCAATTAAAGAAAAGCATCGCTCAGCAAAGGCTTTCTGAAAATTAGTTTCCGTCAAAAATGGTTACTGATGTCTAATGGTAAATCCAGCAAATAAATCTATCCACAGATGGTGTTAGCAGCAATGCCTAACAATATTTATGAGCCATCCACATGTGCAAACGTTGAACACAGAATGTACAGCAAGTTCAAAGTGTGAGTAAGATTAACATACTCTGACATTAGAATCCTGCCAACTGCCTTCTGAAAGTTTGTAGGGTGTGTATTGAACAAAAAGATTAATTACATGCTGACCTATCAAAAGGATAAAGCAAAAGATGGAAATTTTGTCAGAGTAGGAACGAAATTGCCTTGGACAAAGAGTAGCCGTAGGATTGCATGACAGTTTAACGACGCATGCCCCCATAAAATTTCTTGCTCTATTGGGATAGTGAGATATGTCTTTGTAGATAGTTTGCACTATATATTTTGCCTTATGCCAATGATGAGGGAACAAGAAACACGCATACCTGGCGGAGAGATGGTCTTATCCAAGACAGAAGGAATTGTCATTTCTATAACAGGTCTTTTGGATGAGATGCCGCCTGCTGCTTCCCTGTATGCAAGGTCAATTTCCTCCATTCTGGAAGAAAGCAGAATTTCCATATTAGAAGACATTAAGTGTGAATAACTCAGTCAAGGTTATACTATTTATCTTCTCAAACAAATAGTTTTTACATAATCACATGAGAGGCCAGATCATCTGGCTTTCCTTAAGAGAAAATAATGAGGAATGAATATCTAACTATAGGCTGGCCTCATATAACATGAGTGCGGTTACAACACATTATACATGCAGACAACAAATTTTGTAAATAAAGTCAGGATAACTAGTGCAGGGCACTGTTTCAGAACAGCACAACTTATTATCAAGTAATAACATTCTTAAGAGATCATTTCCCTTGTCCTACTCATGCTGATAAGCACAGGCTGTGCAATACATTAAAAAAGTTGGCTCTGGGGGAAGATGCGCAATACATTAACAAAAATGATAAATGTGATAATAAGTAGTATCTGGCACCTTATTGATTTATCCGGTAACTGCAAATAAAGATCAAAGACATCTGAACATGAAAATATGTCACTTTAGTTACCTTTCGGACCCAATGTGTATGGTGCCCATGTGCTCTGGACCACCTTCAGGGTTGCTGTCTTTGCAACACTGAAACTGTGGCAGCCTGTCGACAGCCACATTAATCTTTGTTGTTGCCTGCCCCCCAAAAAATCATATTATATCATTAGAGTTATAATATTTTAGTTGTTGGAGTCACCGTTGATTATCAGAATGTTCAAACTATTCATCTTATAATTCCATAAAATATAAATATCTACTTTACCAATATAGATGAAAAAATTATGGTCAAGTTACATCTTGGAGACAGTAAGAAACAAAAAAAATATTTGCAACATCATAATCAACAGCATGCTGACAGGCATGTTGACTTTCTCTAAGTTTCAAGGTTTATAATGTTTTCCATTCCGTTTAAAAAATGTTTTCCCATTCACAAATGCCACAGACAGGCATGTTGGTTTAAATGAGTTATGATGGTGCTTTTCAATTCAGTGACTCTTTGTCAGGTGCAATTTCTTTGGTTGAAAAAAACACCATTAGTATTGTACTGAAATATGCTTGTACACAAGTTCTTACAGAGCTGTAATCTGCTGCGTCAATTGCACAGAGGAAGTCCTCAGGAATAACACTCGAAGGTACTAGGTTCTGCAAGAGAAACCACATATTAGTATAAAAAAATATTTGCTTAGTTATGCTAGCAAAGCTAGAGCTGGTGCATCTTTGCAATATTACATATTTCTGAGTTTTCCTTACCACAAATGTTTCGTATGGAGTGGCATTTGAGAGAACAACAGGCGAGTACACCACTGTTCCATCAGCCAAAGCTACCTACAAATCCCAATCTTTCAAGAGGTTGAAAGGAATGACATGCAATTACAGGTTAATCAAAATACTTACCCCTTTAACCTTTCCACTAGTTTCATTAACCATTACTTGGGAAACCTAAACAAGAACAAGGGATCAAGTCAAGCAAGATGCCTAATATGGAATGTAAACCACAATAATGAAAAACTGCCACTACATAAAACAAACGATCCTTTTCCTTTGAGAACTCCAGTTAACAAATTTGAATAATTGATAATTTTTTTTTCTGTTTCAATTTGGAAAAATTACTCCGCCAAAGAGCAGCCCTACATGCTATAAGAATTGTAAGGCACCTCAGCATTTGTTACAATCTGCACTCCTGCTTCAAGAGCTGCTTTGCTTATAGCCGATGACACTGAACCCATACCACCTTCGACATACCTGTAGCAAGTGTATTATTTTCTTTACTTAAACAAGAAATTTTCTGAAAACTGAAACAAAGATGAACTGACAAAAGAACTAATAATGAACCCAACATACTAACACTACATTGTATGATGCCATTTTCTGTAACACTAATCCTTGCAAACTTGTTTTCAAAGCCAGTGGATATACACACCAGTGGAGGAAACATTTGGAATCAAAGTCCCTACTGAAAACAACAAAAGTAAGAAGCATCTTAGACAGTCAAAGTTAGAAGCATACGCCCAAACACCACGTTGACCGCCAGTCTCTCCCATGACATGGTGTAGGAGAACATATCCAGAACCTGGAGTGTGCACACTAGCCTATAAAAGAGATATCCAGCAGTCAAATACCAATATGCTAGACAAAACATTTTGCTTAGTCCACTCAAAGCATCCTTACCATAGCTCCTATCACAGCATCAGTTGCAAGAGTCGCCTTCAAAACCTCACTCTGCAGTAGACAGAAGTCAATGAGAAGCCTTTTTGTTCAAAGGTCATTAGGTCAAAGAAGATTGAGTGCAGGCTGTCAATTGAAACAAAGCAACCACACAGTTGCTCCATATGATCAATGTGAGCAGAAACGTTTAAATGGGACTAATTCTGACCTCAAACCAGGTGTTCAAGATTTTCGATGCCGGAGAAAGGAGGAGGTCAAGGAATTCCCTGCCGACAACAATTTGATTTTTTTTAGAAAGGGTTGCATAAATGGTGCCGATCAAATCATTTACAAGGGTTCAATACTTAGTACTCACACCATGTTCTTCTGCCCCTGCTGTATTACATGCCGAAAAAGGAGGGCCCAGAATGACGACTTCTCGACCCTATGCTTCATCCTGTCAACCATAGAGAAGTGGACCTGCTGCCTCAGCTCGGGTGGAGCCGAGTCTATGACAAAGTCCATGAGCTTGCAGAACTGCTCTAGCTTCTCCTCGTACCTGCATTCACATACAGATCCTACCAAGATCATCATTGTAATAAAGAGCTACAATGTACACAGAGACTACATGAATCAGGAACTTAAACATTTATTTAATCTAAATAAGATCATTCCAAGATAAAGTTTTTTGATGAAAACATTCCAAGATAAAGTGATAAACTGCACCTTGGGTATGCCTCGGCATCCTTCTTTGAGAACTTGCTGATCTCTGAGAAGTTTAGCTTCGCATCCGGACCAAGAAGCAGGTATCTGCCGTCAAGGCATGGCGTGAACGACGAAGGGCTCCGCGGCAGCAGCTTCAGCCCGTGCCTCTCCAGCTCCAGATCACTTACAGTATATACACAAGCACCCGCAACAACAGCAGCAGTAGTGTCATCAGCACCAGATACAAATCAAAACATCGATATGCAATTCAGAGTTTTGTGCAGAGGAGACTAACCGACATTGATAGAAAGCATCTACGTACAAGGCTGCAGCGCATGAATTTAACAGGAACCGAGTTGTGGTAATTGCAAAGGAGGACGTACCCTTGGGGTAGGAGGGACGGGACGGTAGGTTACTCACCGGAGGATGGCGGGGCGGAGGAGGCTGAGGAGGTAACTGCAGCGGGAGAAGCGGAATCCGGGGACGAGGTCCGACTCCGTGACCGCGGCGCCGCCCAGGACGCCCCGGCGCTCCAGCACGGCGACGGAGCGGCCGGCGCGGGCGAGGTAGGCGGCCGCGACGAGGCCGTTGTGGCCGCCGCCGATCACCACGGCGTCCCACTTCCTGCCCTTGGGCAGGTCCGCGGCGTCCGTGGAGAAGCCGCGGCGACGGGCGGCGACGGCCAGCAGGAGGCGCCTCGCCGCCGGTGACATGGTGGGTTCTGCTTGGGTTCTTCACCTGCCACCCCCGTCCAGTGCGCAGTGGACGATGGGCGGAATCTTTCTGTTGGTGAATGGGGTGACTTGTGTGTGCGCCGTAGATTCCGCGACCGCTGCCGAGACACAGATTGTAAAAAATACGTTTTTGGTATAGAAAAAGTCACGGGTCATAAACAATCGAGACGCCGCCGCAGACCTCATCGCCCTCCGCGGCTGCGCAGCAGGCCGGCAGCCGGACGCTCTCTACTCGTCCGCCGCCGGCATCGTGGTTGGCTTCTCTGTATCGCAGCCCCCTTCCTCTGCTCAGCCACCGCGACGCGGCGACATGTCTGTCTTTCTTCTCCTTTCTTGTTTTCTTTGGCGATCCGTTTGATTCCTGTTTGGATGTAGTGCAATTGTGCAATGTTGGAGATCATCGACCAACGCTTAGTTATTTGATGCATTAGGATGTTGGAGATAGTGTTAAGGTCATTTGCCACTTCGACTGTTTGTAGTTGAAGGCTAAGGAAGTTATTGTTCTGCTCAAGTAGCGCCTGATTGCAATACCTCCATTGTTTCTGAAAGTTCCTCCTTGTGAAATATGCTTGCAGGACTGGGGCTTCTAAGAAACATGAGCTCAAATCTAAGCAAAAATTGGAAAAGAAGGTCATCTTTTACTCAAGTAGGTGTGAACATGTTTTTTTCCTATATGATCCTGATTCACACTAGTAAACTCCATCATGTTGTTCCTGTCATCTGTCTTTCAGTACCTGTTTAACTAGATGTATGTATGGTGTTGAGGGTTAAAAGTTTGATTGTATGGAAGAACCAGCTGAGGTGCCCTTAGGATAAAGGCATTGACTTTTGCTGTAACAACTTCCTGGTCCTGTTGAACATTTTTTTGAGGTAGGGCAGTACCTCTATAGAAGAATGAAAATTGTACCAAATAGTTAGCAATAGAAATTTTTAGCAAAGCCCCCCACCCCCTGGCTAGTTTGTACCCTGTACGCAAGAAAGGAGATAGAAGAAGATCTTAGCTTCACATACTGTATACGATCTTAGCTTCACATACTGTATTCATGCATTCCATTTTCATTTCTTTACTTTCCTTTCCTTTTATCTTGCATAACAACGTGACATATTTCATTTCATTTACCATAATTTGTGTTCTAACTCCTGAAAGTGTTGTTTTGTTATTCCAGAAGTAAAAGATGCAGTTATTTCCTTAAACGCTAAGAAGACTATCAGTAAGGTACTTCAAACTCCTCTCCTTCATTAGCATATATAATTCATTTTCCCCGGCATTTCCATTTCTGTTAAACTCTGCAGTTTTGATTTCATTTGAGTAACTGAAGACTGTTTAAACATTAGTTTTCTGCTCATATAAAGTAAATCTTGGAGTAAAATTCACGAGCGGTCCTTAAACTTGTATGGTGGTGTCATCTGGGTCCCTAACTCTCGATTTTTAACATTTGTGTCCTTGGACTTGTACTGTGGTGTCACTTAGGTCCCAAAACTCTCATATGGCAGTGTCATCTGCATCCCTGAACTTGTTGACATACAATTAGCATGCCACATCAGTGTTATTTGAGAATGAATTTAAAATATATGTCCTTTCATGATAAAAGGTGGAAACTTTTAGTGTGTCAGGGTCATCCACACGTAGAATATCACTTAGAGCAGTTTCTCAGGTGCAACCATTCAAAAGTAGACTCTTGCAGCTTGGCATATTTATTTTCTTCTGTATTGCTGTTGCAGTGTGCACCATACACTATTGATATGGACCCAGTATGTAAATTCACATGCACTTGTCATCATATTCATTTCCTTTCACTTTTTACTATGATGCCAATGTTTTACTATCTGTTTCAATTTTTTTTGTTCAGCAGAAAAATACAGAGTCGGCGTCAGAAGAAACTGAAAGCATATGATCTCTCGGCACTGTCTGAGTTCCTCCCAGAACCAACTGCACCAGAGCAGAAGACTGAAGCAAAGCTGAACTGCAAGTCAAGACAGACATTAGTGTAATCCTTTCACACCTCCTTGCTTCAGGTTGTCACGTTTTTTTAACTGTAGTTTTGGACTCTAAACCCGAATTTCTTGTCCAGGCTACTGGAGGCTGCTCATCTCAAGGCCGTACTGGACAACCTGCAGTTCCAGCTTGACCCATTTGCTGCGATCCATCAGCATCTGCTAGCAACGCAGCCACCTGCAGCTGCAAAGGATGATACCATGAGGCAGGGGAAGGACTCCGAGAAAAAGAAAAGGAGGAGGAAGAAGGGCGCATCATTGAGTTCTCAAACAATGGATATCTGATTGCTTTCGCTCAGTAGTAACTTGGTCCAGAGGCGACCACCCCTGTTCCATGAGAGGAGATCATCAAAGTTTGATATCAATGTTTTGGCATACTTTGGGTACCAGTAGAGGTAGTAGCACCCCCCACCCCCCTCTCTCTCTGGGCGGTCTTTTGACTGGTGTTTGCTGAATCAGTGCCATCACCAGTTATATATGAAGAAACGTGACGATTTTTGAGCGCAACAATTAACTGGCGAGTGTTTCTGAAGCCTAGTTCAACTGTTGTATGAAGCCTGGCAACAACGACTGCTCAAATTCAGCACTGATTCATGGCAGCTTCTGAGGTGTTAGCTTTTAGATTTCAACCACTTTTTGCAAGGATTGTCAGATCTCAAATTCATCTGTGCTTGAGAGTAGATTGGTTTCGGTAAATGTATGGTTTTTTTTTTTAAAAAAAAGATGCCATGCATGGTCTATTATTTTAAAAGATGCCACTTGATGATCTTGCCACGACTTGCAACGGTATTGGTGGGCAAGATGCGAGGCATGAATGACCCGATCTTGTCGCGTGGATGCCCATCACCTGCCAAATCGGAGCCAACCCTGCAATGTGATCTGCTATTCTCTCTTCTCTTACATATGAAATGCACATCGCAAATCCCCTTTCTTAATCCAGTCTGCAACAGCTTAGATTACAGGCATGCAAAACTCACCAAGTTCAGAAACGCGTAATTCATGCTTAGCTAGCTATGCTCATTTCTCTGGTCATGAGTTTGCACCAGCAAACTCTTTTTTTTTTTTTTTAAAGAACTCACCGGAGGGGGGAGAGCCCCACCTGAATAACTCTTATTTGTAGAATATATATTGCTTTCATATGCATAAAAAAATCCATAATGCATGCTTTTACCCTAAAGCTCAGTAAGCAAGTTTTTTACTAAGGGTTTATTTTGGACATTGTATCACGCCATCACCAAGCAATTCAGAAAATGCTCAGGTCACAATTCACATGACAGGTGGATGTCACCTACTATTTCTGCAACATAGAAATGGGCTCCTGTTTTTTTTTATAGAAAAGGTTCAGAAAACTATGCCTGAAGATGGACACCAGGTGAATTCTGATTTGCCGGAAGATAGAGATTGTCTTTTTTATTTTATTTTGTTTTATTTGTGCTATGTTTAACTGGTCTGAGGTTGATGGCATCATATGTCACACTTTCAGCGATTTATTTAGAAAGTTTTAATATAACAGGATAAGGCAGCAGCCTCCAGGGATTGGCTGCTGATGTTGTGCTTATCACCTTGGAAAATTTCACATATATAAACTAACCCAAGGGAATACATAGAACTGTTCATGTTAAGCTTTGTTGATCTGATGGAATGGGACAGGTCACCATTCATCAAATAGGTAGGTCAGACGAGTGACTTCCAAGATAGAATCAAATCTCATAACTGTAGTGTCTACTTGATGTTGTGCTACTCTGCATTAATTTCATCTGCTCATGTTACATGTAAGCTTTATGCACATCTATTATTCATCAGGAACAAAAGAATAAGTTTCGGCAGTTGTCAGTTGTCTTGGGGGATCCGGGAGCCGGGGTGGATTTCGTTTGTTGGGTGTGTGTTTGGGGCGGCTTGAGGCGCTCTTCGGTTTCTGCCTTTGTTTGGTCATGGCTGGGAGATTGGTGACCAAGTGTGCGTTGCTTGGAGTTGACGAGACTCTTTGGTCTTGTTGCTTTAGTTGAGTAGTTGGGTCCATTGACCAAATTGAGTTGCAATTTGGTACCTAGGTGTGCGTAGGAGTAGAGATGCCTCCAAATGTATGGTTTTTCTAGTCCGGTTTCCAGTCAAAAAACTGGGCTGGCACTTGCCTTTTCTTTTTATTCGTCTAATAGAAATCCCGGCAAAGCTTTTGTCGGCCTTTCGAAAAAAAAAAAGAATAAGTTTCGCGGTCTTCTGAGATGAGATTTCAACAAAGCTTACTTGTCCTGAGCCTAGGCTTTGCTGGACCAGCAATGAAACAGTACAGTATGCAATGTTGGTTGAAACTTGGAAGTGCAAGGACCATGAGGCACATGTGAGATTCGCTAACAGATTTGAGCAGACATTGGGCCTGGAACCTTTAAGGCTTTGTGTAATTGAGCCGTTGATGTTAGTTTCCTTTGTATGGCGAATCAGAAAAAAGTGGAAAGAACTTGACGGTTGACAGTTAAAATTTCAGAGGCAACAATCCAGGTTTCTTCAGAAAAAAATAAGGTCGTGCCCAGACTCTCCAGAAAATTGTATTAGCAAAATAAAAATTTCAACTACTAACTGAGTATATGATAATGCCAATGAGTTCCTATTGACATCTAAAGAAATGATCACCACATAAACGAAATCCATGTACAGCTAGCTTGCAAGCTACAACAGCACAAGTATCGTCTATTTTTCAGAAAAGCCTGGTTGCACTTGTATACAGAATAAAATAAAAGAAGAGCAACAACAAGAGTTGTTCCCAACTAACTTGTCACCATATTTAAGGAGGTTCTATGCTACCTTCTTGGAAGATTTAGCTCCCTCTGCTTCCTACCCCTCTAAACCAAACTGCTTGTTCTCATCTGCTTGTGTTTGGCTCTTCATCTTCAGAGTGAACTCTGGTCTAACGATTCAGAAGCAAAAGCTGATAATCGGAGTTGTACAACTGAGAGAACAATTCCAAAGGTAAGATGGAGGCTGTGCTTTGTTTCTCTGTTTTGTGATCCATTCTACTGTATGCATAAGCCTCTGGCAATCTTTTCTTCAGTATGAACATTCAGGAGATATGTGTACCATTGCCATTCATTCAGATTGTATCCTTGTCTCTTTTTTTTTCCTTCCCATGTTTTAGTGTATCTTTTGTAGCACGAAAGCTAAAATCTTTTCTTCGCACTCCAAGAACATTTAATCTTACTCTACATTTTTGCAGGAGCTCTTTTCTGTCAAAGGGTTTCACCAATGGCGATAAAGATGAAGGGGATCTTCAAAGGGCTGAAGTTAATTTCTCAAATGTTTGGTAATAATCCCATCCATCCATCTATATTTTATTTTATTCCTGCATTTTTGCATTACTTGACTTTAGTTTCTGTGAATTGGTTTCTGCATTCAGGTTTTAAAAATTTCATTAGTAAAATGCATTAAAAATAATACATATATATAAAGCAGTACTAACTTAAAAGCATATGGTGAAAGAACAAGTACCTGACTAGACATCTGCTCTTTTTGCAGTGCATAAGGAGCATGAGATGGAGATTGGGTACCCTACAGATGTAAAGCATGTGGCTCACATAGGTCTGGGCACCAGTGACACATCTCCAAGCTGGGTAAGAATATCATAACAATCTGCAGCATCATGCTTTCTTTGTTGTCATGAGTTTACATTATGCATATAGTTTCTTCAACTGATGGTGATGTACCTTTTTTGTTTTTACTTTTAGATGGCTGAATTCAAGGGAACAGATGACTTATCAGCAGGCTCTGTGAGCACAGCTGCGCAGTCAAGGCAGACTTCTTGGGCCTCTGCAGGTGATTCTCACCTCTGACGTTGTTTACCCTTCAAAAAAATATTCAGTAAAAAAAAAGAAACAGACTAATTAAATGGCATAATCAGTCAATACTTTCAGAAAAGATAAACAAAGATGATGTTCCAAACGACATTCCATCCACGCCCTTAAACAAATCTGTGCTCTCTGAATCATACCGACAGCACGAGTAATCATTTGTGCTTATGATTAGGCGCCTGAATCTTCTTGTCCTATTTCATAATTCTATTAGTGGCACACCACTACACGAAGGACCTCTTGGTCGCCTGCATGTATGCAAGTTGCAATGAATAGAAATCACTGTAGATTTATAGAATCTCACAGATCCTGTCTGATCTGAATTTTCTAAATCTTAATCCGTTACAGACTTCGAGCAGCCAAGAAGCATGCTGCCGATTGAGATGTTCCAGGACAGCAGGCACGGGCAGCAAGAGAACCCAGACAAGCCAAGAGGGGCGAGGAAGGCGAAGAGGAAGAAGAACAACAGGGCGTCGTCGCCTGCTTCATCTGCAAGGTCATCTTCCTCGAGGTCCAGAGCCTCGTTTGCCACGGCGTACGATGCCTTCAGCGAGTCCCAGAGAGGGTTCCGGGTCGCCTGAATGGCGCACGGCAGGACATAAGCAACCATGCGTGAATGCAGATTGATCGCTGTAAATGTAAATGCTTTCGGTTTAGGGAGACAGTTCTTGGTTTGCAATTGTTTGATTTTTTTTTCTCAGAATCTTTGCAGTGAGGTGTAGTTGGAAATGGAAAGGGAAGTTGACTCAAGTTAATGCTGAACACGCTTGTTAATTATAGTAGATTAGTACAGAATCTCTGGCTGACCAGATTTGTGAGTAGTGACGACCCTGCAATGCTTCACTTTTTTTTTCACAAAGCACGTTTACAGCCACGCACTCAGACAGCTTGTTGTTTCAGGATGTTTGATACAGAATCTCTGGCTAACCAGATGGCATGGCTAAGTTCTGAGTACCGCCATCGATTATGCCATGCATGCACATTAAGGACTGGTATATGAGAGGCTGGACAGGCCCTACAAAGCGGTGTTTACACGCCATGACAGACGTGCCATCGACAAACATGATGACGTGTTGCATTGCATCATGTCTTTAAGCACTTTGTTTAAGTTTTGTGAGAGGGGGAAAAACAGCTGCACTGGCTGAAGAGTTGGCAACAAACATCATCAGAAAATTGCTCTTTGTAATGCTGCAGTTGGCAACAAAAATCATCAGAAAATTGTTTCTTTGTGATGCTGCAGCCTGCAGCTGCACTTCTGTTTTTCCCTGCAAGTGGGGGAAGCATAACCTCAGCACCAAGGTCAAGAACCTATGCCATCCCATACACAGCCTGCCGTGCAGAGATGACACAGAATGACAGAGGAGCCTTGCATGGACAAAAAAGGTGAAACTTTCTGAAACAACTTTTTTTTTAACCTTCAGCAGTTACCATTAAAAAACCCAACAGGTCTCTAGGAAGGATTCACTGATCCACTTAATTAACTACGGAGTACTATGGCCATATTAGCACATTGTTCTCTGACCAAGGCGTATCACAACGTGCCGCGTGTGCTGACGGCGCGGCATAGACAAACCATGAATTTTTTTCGGATAGTGACAGTTGTTCATGAACCATGAATGGACCAGTGCACAAGCGATGCATATTCCAGCGGCATTGCAATTGGCAATGCCTCGGCCAAGCAAGCTATGGATCCAGGAGGCAGGCAGAGACGCAGAGAAGACAGCCGACTAGCCGAGATAGACAAGATGGAAAGGCGTGTTATGCTTTGGAAACACAGCTCAACGTGGCCATGGAAAGCAAAGAACCCTACAGCTTGTAAAGCCCCAGCCATTGACGCCTACAAATACGCAGCAATCAAGCCCATGCTTCTTCAACCTCCGGCCAACACAAGATCACTTTCAATTAGCTACCTCTCCGTAGCTTCTTCTCCCAACCATGGTGAAGTTAAGTAGCTACGGTCTTGGGCTTGCTTGCTTCGCCATTGCCGCTGCGGTCGCCGGCGGAACGCAGTACACGGTCGGCGGCGCCAATGGCTGGAGCGTGCCCACCGCCGGCGCGGAGCCCATGAACACCTGGGCAGAGAGGACGAGGTTCCAGATCGGAGACTCCCTGTGTAAGTAATTCATATTGGTTTACAACTCTACATGCATGTCCAATGCATACGCCGTGCGCGACGCCATTGACGGTTTTTGGCTTGTGCACCGTAGTGTTCGTGTACCCCAAGGACCAGGACTCGGTGCTGCTGGTGGAGCCGGCGGGCTACAACGCGTGCAACACGTCGTCGTACGTGAAGAGGTTCGACGACGGCGACACCGTGGTGGCGCTCGACCACTCCGGCCCGCTCTTCTTCATCAGCGGCGTCGAGGCCAACTGCCGCGCCAACGAGAAGGTTATCGTCATGGTCCTCGCCGCCCGCAGCAACGGCACCGGCACCGGCGGTGGCGGCGCGCAGGCTCCGAGCACGACGCCTCCGCCGGCGTCACTGGCGTCGCCGCCCCCTCCTGCCAGCTCGTCCACCCCGCCCCCGTCGTCGTCGCCCGCTCCGCCTAAGGCCCCGCCCACCGCGTCGCCACCTGCCCCGACGCCGCCCGCCGGCTCTGCTCCCACGACGACACCGAGCACGCCGCCGCCAGCATCGTCGTCGCCCCCTGCTCCGAGCGCGTCTTCGCCTCCTCCGGTGTCGTCAACCCCACCGCCGCCACCTGCCCCGGCCGCCGGTGCTCCGCAGGCACCGCCGGCGCCCACGGCGAGCTCTCCGGCTCCGAGCGCGCATGGGTCGACGACTAACTCGACGGGCACGCCGTCGTCGCCTCCCGCCGGCGCCTCCAGGGACAAGAACGGCGCCGCCCTCACGGTGGCCACGGGCTTGGCCAGCTCCTTCGGGGCCTGCATTGGCTACGCCATGCTTGCTCTCTGAAGTCTGAAGTGAAGTGGATACAACGAACGGGAGACCCCAGTAAATATTTGCTTACATGTAATTTACTAATTAAGACATGCGATTTGCGCATGTCGTTGTTGCTAAATATTGTATTCGTTTTCCGCCGGATGAATAAGAAATCAACGACTCATTGTGCCTAGAATTTTGATAGTTCTTTTTAGATGAACGAAACAAATCCAGTTTCGTCTCTAGAAACCAAAAGAATCATACCAATTTTTACAATTCTAAAATGAAAAAACCGCAAGTGTCGAACCCAAAACTCAATTTTAAAATTGTTTGGCCATTCAAAATAGGCAAGGAAGTTCATCGCGATTATCTCTAGTGATCGATAAAGGAAGACATGTTTCTTGTTATTTTCAAGTTGCTAAAATTGCACCCACTGGCTCAACCAACGTTCTTCTAAACAGTACCGGCAAACTTGTAGTGAAAACTGTATTTCAAACATTTGGCTTTCAGAGCCACATTAATACAATTCAAGTGGTGACCCCGTCGATTTATCAAAAAAAAAAAGTGCCGGCAAAAGGTTTTACATCGACACTTATCTTTGCAAGTTATATTATTATCTAACAAATGAATGCCACTAAGGACTTCTTTGAACTTCTACCATGTTTTTTACCATCCATTACAAAGTAAACTACTCTCCGAAGAAATTTAGCGTATATGCAATCAAAAGAGATGCTGGATAGTTTATTCATACGGCATAAAGCCCATAATTTATTTTCATTTAATTTCTTCTTGCGAAACTATCATTTGTAAGACTAACACACGGCGACTGACAGGTAATTGAAGGAAATGGGGGCACGAGCCTTGTTGGCCTCCAAAAATGGAGCGGAGAGTACCAGGAGTCTATTGTTTTGAGCTCAATCCATAAATACCTTACTATACCTCTATTTTGCTTTTTTATCTAATATACGCATGCATGTATGCACTCTATATATAATTCTTTTTTGGTAAAAGATCAAGTATTCAGTTGAATACCCTTGAACCAATGTATCAGCTGGTAACCCCAGCAAACACTTTGCTTTCTTTATAAAGCGGGGCCTTTGGCCTGTTTTCTATAAAAAAAAATACCCTTGAACCATACTAGGCCCTCATGATTGCACATCAGGTGCTAGCTGAGCCTCCTTACACTTGTTGCTTGTTCTTAGTACCCGATGTAAAAATGTGAATAAATCGTATTCACCTCCTCGCCACCCACACCATATGTGTAAAAGAAAATTGGGAGACTACATATTTCATTTCACGTTGAGCCAAATTAGTATGGACTAGTGTATTTAACTATTTATTTACTGGGGATACCTGAACTTATAAAGTACTGGAGCACGAGCACCTTGTGATATGCGTGGCTTTGTACCTTACTATGAAATTATACACGAGATTGCTAAAGGACAAACAGATTAAGGCACCAATGTCAGGACTCAGGAGAGGACACGAGGGGGGGACTTCGGTATACATCTCAGATATCAATGGTGCTACAATGTCTTTTTTGTGGACCAAATGTTTTGTACTACTCTGTCTCATTTTATAAGTCGTTTTAGGCTATTTCTAGGTACATCTTCTACTGAATGAACATACTATGCTTTTATGGTTCATATGCACTGTACAGGTGGTGAACATAGACAACAGAATTGGGTGCCAGAACGACCTACAATACGAGACGGAGGTAGTAACATTTAGCTATATTGTTGACTTAATGGAGCATCGATCTTTTACTTAATCCTTCTTCCATTGAAACATCTTTTTTCAGTTTGGAGAATAAAAATGGTCTAGCGGATAGAAAGGTGCTGCTGCCTGCTGGCGGACGAGCAAGGCAAGCGACAGTGGAGCATAGCGACGTGCCATTTGTCTTTTTTTTTTTTTTTTTGAAATGCTGCTTGCAAATCAGGTTTAGGTTCATCTGCTAGTGGACTCAACTGTATATTGGGCTCAATTAGTAGAGCATTCATCCTGAGTCTTGGGCTCACAGACTCTGGCCCGAGCAGACTTCTATTCTGGTCTTCTGAGACTTAAAATTTTGGGCCAAATTTCAAGAAAAATGGGCCAGCCCGAGTTTAATAACGGTTTGTTACAGTTACAGACCATATATTGATTCTCAAAAAAAAAAAAAAAGTTACAGACCATATATTTGATACAATAACTAGGGGTCCATTGTGATTTGTTGCTTTTCTGGGGGCCCTGTGAAGTTGCAGAGTTCTATAAAGTTTTTTTTTCTTTCTTTTCTTCCTGTCCCTATCACAGAAAAGAGTAGCAGCAGTTGCATTGTTGCATGTTGAGCAACAGTAACCAAAACGGCATAGCAGCTACTGAACTCTGAATCAAGCCGCCACCTTTTCCATTACACGGCCTGATGGTCGTTTGTGGGGATGGGATGGGAAGCATCAATTCCTCGTCCCAAAGGCAACGCCAACGCCAACGGCAACAATGCTCCATGGGTTACCACACGATGGCACACGCACGCACGCAGCAAAAGGCGAAGCTGCAGCACGTGCGCTGCACCCTGCAGACTTGAGGTGGCGACCTGACCGACCACCCAAAGCAAGGTACCCCACAGCCTGCAAATCCTCGATCTTGGGGCAGGTCAGAGAGACCAGCGCGCCGTCTGCCTACAAATATCCGTTGCGTTCTTGCTCTTGCCCCAAGACTCGACATCATATCCGTTGTGCCGGCAGCCTCGAAGTTGCAGATTGATAGGGACAACAGCACATCAGCACAGTCGTTACCTTATTGCTCTGTGGTTCGCACCTAGCTGTAGCAAATGGCGATGGCGATCTCATCATCTTGTGGTCTGCTGGGGCTGGCCTGCTTCGTGCTGCTGGCGGCGTCCGCCGGCGCCACGCAATACAAGGTCGGCGGCGACAATGGCTGGGCGGTGCCGGACGCCACCGCCGAGTCCTTCAACACCTGGGCCGAGAAAACCAGCTTCCAGATCGGCGACACCCTCCGTGAGTCACCCTCACCCACTCACACGCATTCGCATTGCATTCCACACACTGCGCAAGCATCGTCATCGTCTCACTCTCCGGCCGGCGACCGGCTGCAGTGTTCGTGTACCCCAAGGACAAGGACTCGGTGCTGCTGGTGGAGCCGGCGGACTACAACACCTGCAACGTCTCGTCCTACGATAAGCAGTTCACCGACGGCAGCACGACCGTCACCCTCGACCGCGCCGGCGCCTTCTTCTTCATCAGCGGCATCGAGGCCAACTGCCGCGCCAATGAGAAGCTCATCGTCATGGTCAGCGGCGCCAGCGCGCCGGCCCCGGCCCAGCAGGGCTCCGGCTCTCCCTCGCCGTCGACATCCGCTCCGGCTCCCTCCAAGGGCGGCGGCGCTCCGGGGACGCCGGCCTCGCCTAAGGCCCCCGCCGCCAAGAACTCCACCGCCAAGGGCGCCCCTCCCGCCGCCGGCAAGGACAGCAACGGCGCTCCTGGTGGGCTCGCCGTGGCAGGCCTCGTCGCCTCGGTTGCTGGCTGCGTCGCCTACGCCACGCTTTCCTTCTGAGCTCTGAAACTGAAAACCACTGGGTGCAGGCAGTGGTTCTTCCTCGTCGTGTGACAGACTGAAACTGTGTGATTGTGAACAAAGTGTGTCTTTTGTGTTCGATGCGATTCAGCAGAAAAAACACAAATTTAATTGAATGCTCGACTGAGATCAGCTGATCATGGTGCTAACAGCATTGAATTGCCAGAGTTTTTGGTTAAACATAAACGTTTTGGTTTGAGGAGCCGCCATGTTCTTGCTGACACTGATCTGATTCTGATAGAACCAGTTGCTGCAACCTGCAAACCGGCAATGCAACAATGGCGCATTGCATAACTGATGAAAATGCAATGAAATTTCCAGGAGAGACAGGCAGACAGCCCAGCACCACCACAGTCAAAATATCCAGAGATTGCTTGCATAGACGTGACCAAGAACTTTCCTTAACCAAAAATTATTGCTGAATCGTCAGATACATCTAGTCTGTAATTAAGAGCAGTGGGCAAACCCAGAAATTCCTCCGAACATTTTAAATCTCACAACCATCCGCAAGAATGGTGCAAAGAAGACATTTTTACATCCTCCTTCCTCTGCTACCACCCGGCCCAGAGTTCTGTCAGCTGGAACAGGACATCGAATTGCTGCGAACCTTATATTATATTATTCACTAATGTAAATACTGCTGCCATGTTTTGTAGAGTAAACTAGGAGGATTCCCCGCGCGTTGCTGCGGGTCTTCAAGAAAGATTAGAATTGATTGGAATGTTGACCAATAGAAATTAGGAGTATAGATATGTATTATGTTATTAATGTACACACATTTATTAACTTACGGTGTAAGAAATGAAAATAATTATTGGAAAATGAGTAAATCACATAGAACAATACAACTTAACTCTATATCGATATGAATCCACGTCAAGAAAATAGATGTGTATTTTTTGAGAGGAACTTACGATGCAACAATTCTGAACAAATGGCACCAAGAATCGATGGACTATGAACCTGCACAAATCACATGGGAATAGATTACAACCGGCCTGGTGTCATAGCTAGCCCGTGGTCTCACGCCCACACCTCAGCCCTTGCAGTCGGATGCCGCTGCTCGGCGAGTAGGCTGTGCATCGATGGTGCAAGGCGATGCGGCGACCAGTTTGATTGCTTTCTTGGGCCGGCAATGCAGTACCAGTCGTGCGCAAGTGTAGAGAACAGATGTGTGTCGCCGGCGGCTGCTCGCATGGATTCAATTCTTGGGTAGGGTATGTAGATCCAAATGCAACCCTGATGACCGAAAGCAACGTAGTACGTGTTACAAATATCTTGTACCGGGTGATCTCATCCTAAACCACCCCATGGGTTACTTCTCATCAAAGTTTCAACCGCACAAGTAGGAGCCCTCCTGCATGTTGCATGCACGGGAACTTCTCACAACCACATAACGTGGGCATTGCGCTGACTTGACGGTGAAGTTCCATGGTGGTGAAGCTCCCTCCCGGAACCTCCTCTCCTCTATATATATAACACCAATGATCAATGAGAATACAACTGGTTCAGTCTAAGTCTATTCCCTGTGTCTCTCTTTTACTTTTACGCGAATTACTCGCAACACGTTATCAGCATCTTTAGCTCTCCACTCATTCTCTCCATAGAAGAATAGCTCAGGTGGTTACATCATCGGAGGTCAATCGGAACAAGGCGGAAGGTAATAATGCCTAATCGCTCTGTTCAATCTCGACCTTCATACCTCTCCAACGAGGATGAGGTCCCTCCCAACACCTCTCTTCCGACGAGGATGAGGACCAAGACAACGCCTCGCTGAACCTATAGTGGTTCAGCTCGATGGCGTCGCCAGGACCGCGGCTGGCGGCCTCGTGCAACAGCTGAGGGCCACACCCTGCAGCGACTCGAAACTGGCCTCCACGCCGCGACCGGCGAGCTCACGTCGCGGCCTCATGTCGCGACCGCCTGCGCCGCCTCACGCCGTAGCATCGCCTGACGCCCGTGCGCTCGAACCCGCGGCGGCGGCATGCGCCCTCGATGACCCGCGTCTGCGGCAGCCAGCCGGCCAAAGACGACGGCGGCAGGGCACCAGCGACCCCCTTACGGCCTCGCATCGCGATGGCTCCACGCGGTTCTGCGCCCGACGCGCGCTCACCCGCGGCGAGGCCCGGCTCCGCGCGACGAAGGCTCGTGGCTCCCTCAAACGTGGATTTTATGTCACCCGCGCTACGTACCCACGTTAATCGGACGGGTGGGAGCAGAACGGGCGTTGAGATTGATGCAGCACATGTCATCATTGAGGCTGTGATCAGATACGGATTAAATGTAACTGTGCCACCGTGGCTCCGACGTGGCATACTAGTAAAACCGGGCCTGACACATAAGTTGGTTGGCAGGTTTCGCAATAAATTCACATTTGATGCAATTACTAGCTGCGCTCCTTCTGGGGTCTACCTCCCTTTTTAAGCTGTGCCTATACCTCGTATTAGCGCGAAGCTGGTTCGAAGCCAAGCGACCATGCTTGAAGCCGAGGCCCTGCCGACAATGGCGGCCATGGTAGCAAGTGGTAGCCATGCAACAACACCATTCCATCTCACATCTCGGACCATCTGAACCTACACTAGATAAAGAAGCGATAGAAGAACCGGTGGGGCAGAGATTCATCCAATAAGAGACAACTGCAGAGGCTGGAGACACAACGAACGAACCAGAACAACGAGAAACAATAGCTTGCGCTGCTTTAATACTCCGTAATTCAGCAGTGTTTATGGAACCTCCAGGCCTAGCGAGTTCAAACTCCGATTGCATTAAACTTCCCGAATTGATAAGAATGCTGTTACCAGATATAGGAATACCAAAAATCTTAGCTACTCAGACTTATCAAACTTAATACTGATATCATCTGAAATCATCAAGGTCTGCGACATTTCATCCACCCTACTCATTAGCCATGTGGAGAAACAAAGGTTGATCTGCTTCAACAACAAAGGCATGTGCAGCAAACCATCGAACCCAATCGATCGAACCAATTCAACCTGCTCTGGTGGAAAACTAGAGACCATCTCATGGATGAGCCTAACAGAGCATCTAGATGACACTGTACTAGTGTCAGCTGCGCCACATGAAAACGATGAACTGCCACACCGATGATCTTTGAAATGAATCAACTTTTCTCCCGACTCCTGCGCATAGATTCAAATATAATAAAACAAAGGCTGCAAATCTAATAAAACAAAGGCCGAATCGACGAATGCAAAAGCGCATCTGGAAGGTACACATACTGACTATACTATCTTCGGGCAAAAACAACGTACACCGAGCAGATAGACGCAAGAATCCATGACAATAACTAACGAGAGGAGTAAACAAACCTCGGATGAAGCATGCCGACTCAAGCCGCAGGCAGGACATATGCAAATCCTTCCCATTCCTAATCATCTGTTGAGTCAAAGGAAACGGGTCAAGCTGAAGGGCAAAATCAAAAGGAAGCATGAGCTACGCGATTGTAAGCATCAGGGAGGAAGAACCAACCGTTGCCATTATGTCAGATCCGCCGCCGACCAAAAAACAACGAGTAGTAGAGCTAGGGTTTGAAGACAGCGTACAACAACCGCAAGGAAAAGTATGCCCAATGTGCTATCAACAAAAATAACATTAGTTAGTTATTTATTTTACTAACATTAATTAGGGCCTTGTTTAGATCACGAAATTTCTAGCCTGAAAATTTCGTTTATATTTGACAAATATTGTCCAATCATAAACTGACTAGGTCGAAAGATTTGTCTCATGATTTACAAATAATCTATGTAATTAGTTATTTATTTTATTAACATTTAGTGCTCCATATATATAAAACAACATTTAATGTGATGGGGAATCTTAAAAACAACTTAACTTTAGCATAGAACTAAACAAGGTCTAGATCGATATTTACTAGCTGGAAAGGCTCAGTGATGTGGGATCCAGAAAACTCGGGCCGCGCCTAGTATCCAAGAAAAACAAAGAGATCAACGATCAGTTAACTACCCACTGGGACAGTGAACAAAACAGAGGCAACGTAAATATAGTAGCGACGCTCACAGTAGTATCGGGCGTATGCCGTCCCCTTTCCCCTTCCTTCTCGACCCAAGCTCTAGATCCGCCGCCGGCCCCTCGTCTCCCTTCTCCGGCGAGCTAGCCGGCGACGAGGCGGGCGGGCCGGTTCCCGTCCCCTTCCCGTATAGTTTCCTGTTAGTTCAATAAAGCCCTTCCATGGGTTCCCCGAGGACCGTTGTCCTCCTCGTCGTCGTCCTTCGGTGGCGGGCGAGGCTACGCGGCCATGGCGGCCACCGGGAGCTTCCTCCCGATAGACAAGGCGAGTACCTCAATCAAGCCCTCTTGTCCTCCTGTGCTCATGCCTTCCTGCTCCGTGGACGTTCCGCAGCATGGTGCTTGCTCCCGTTCATCTCGAGCCATGGTGGAAGCACGGCTACCTATAGCACCACCAACACTGGCGTCCTTCATCCACGGCTTGCGGAAGAGGACCTGTCGCCTTTGCTGCTCCTGGACTCACTTGTTGCGTCTCGCCGTCGCCACCTGCGGCGCGGTCACGAGGCACGGCGGTGCGAGGTCCGGCGAGATGGACTACAACGACGACGTCTTCGCGGTGGGCCGACGGCAAGCAACCAGGCTTCCAGCCTGGAGCACGGCGCGGGAGCTACAGGCCGCGGCTACGCCGGTTCATTCTCCCGAGCAGTGGAGGGCGGCCCGCCGCCTTCCTCGCCGTCCCGCGAGGAGATGCCCAGCCTGTGGTCGATGATGTGGAAGATGTTGGCGGCCGCCTGGCGCGCCTTGGTCGATGCGGCCAAGCTACTCGCCGTATTCCCATGTCAATTTGTGCAGAACTATGCCGTCCGTGGGAGCTGCCAGGAATCGTCGTCAACATCCCGAGCCTCCGGTGCGCCGCGGCTGCCTACACCACCGGCAGCTTCAGCTGTCGAGCATGCCCGGAGCCGTGACGCTCGCGCCGTCGAGCCGCCGCCTCTGCGGGGGCAGGAGGATGTGCTGCTCGCGGCTCCGGAGGCAGTGCAGCTACGCCGGGAGCCGAGATGCCGACACCACCACGCCACGCCGATTCCCCACGTCTCCGCCTTCGTCGGGCCGATTTCGTTTCCCCATTGCCTTGCCACAGAAGATCCGTGCGGCTGGGGAAGGGTGGGTCCCGGAGGTCCTGTCTTCGGCCCTATCCTCTGCGGCGTGGGCCCGCCACTTTGGTGCTGGAGGCCATGCAGCTACACTACGTGGAGCGCTACGTGGAAGGCTCAGCTCCTTCGGTTGTCTGCCTTCGCCGCGATCTCCATCATCGTCCGGGAGCTTCGGGAGATTTTTTCGTCGACACTGTGTGCCTCACGGTGGGTCCCTCAAACTGCGGTGTGGGGCCTGCAACAACGTGTGCTGCATGCTGTGCTTTGCGTTATCCTCTCCGGCTCTCTGATGATGACGCGTGTCAAACTTGGATGGTGTCTCTGCTATTCGGCTAGATGTTCTCCGCGTCGTGCAGCACGGCTCCGGGCCGTGGCCATTTCCAAGCAGCCTCTGGTCCTTGTGACTTCTTCAGCTATGCAGCTCCTCCTCTGCTGTTGGTTTGACTACGTCGCCACCACCTGGGACCCTGGTTTGAGCTTCACCTTCAACCTCGGCAACGACCCCAATTTCATCCTTCGGTCGCCGGGAACGCCGACTCTCTTGGCTCAACCGTCCCAACTACAAGCCGACGCTTTGCGTGGTCCGTTCGCCGGGTGTATGCGTCTACGGCGCCTCTGCGACCCTCCGCCGGCGGCCATGTCCTCTCCAACTCCAGAGACGATGCTGTTTCCCGATCCAGACAAAGATGAAGGACCTTGATGTAATCAAGCCCTCTTTTGAGGACTTTTATGTAATCTGGCTGTTGTTTTAATATAATATAAGTGTTTCTTGTAAAAAAAAAAAGATCAACCAAAAAAAAGGCAAATCATTGCGGCAATAAATAAAAAAAAAACGATAGAGATGAAATGCACTGATCACTGATCCATTCTGAGTGCCAGCTACTGATGTGACATGACACAGGCACCGTCCCAACTACCTCATTAAAATCGACGCCAAATAGGCTCCCAGCTGCCGACGTGTTAATGACTATTTTAATTAATGGAGTACACGTGTAAATTAAAAAAGTGAACGAATCTTGGCGCGGCATCCAACGGCGGCAGTTGGGATGGGTACGTGACGCGGGTGTGATATGCTTATTTCCCGTGGCCCCCTCGCGCCCGGCCTACTCACGGCCCCACGCCGTGACACCTGCGCCCGAGCACCGGGGCAGCCTCCGCCCGCGACCGGCGACGCGGCGGGCCTCGCGCTCCTCCGCGCCACATCGCGACCACGGCATCGCCCGCATGGCTTCGACGGTTCCCGACGCGGCTTCGGACAGTGACCAGGCGGACCGGCTACTGCAGTCGGGTCCACCCCGCGCGTGGGGGCCGCACGGTGCGCGCCCTCGCGGTTCGCGGACGCCCGCTCGCGGCTAGACGCAAGGCCGCGGCGGCGGCGGACTCGTGGCCGAAAAGGCCGCGTGAATATTTCCCCCACCCGTGAATAACCGTCCGTGCGTGGGTGGAAGAGATAGAGTTGTGCATTTTGCACAAAACACCTTTCATTTTCTGTGAATTATAGTATAGTCCAAACGGATTATTAATATATTCCAGATTTATGTTTGAACCCTCAGGTTTTAACATAACTGCAGTATACAATATTTACTGCATGTAAATAATCTATGATGCACTATATTTACCACATGTAAATAATAATATTTTTGAGACCCATGCGTCATCAAAAATTGTATCATAATATGTACTGCTTCATGAGTTTACCGCAGTAAATTCATAAATTCCAATCTGGAAGTTTATTTTCATGCAATTTACTTCCTATTCAATTTATTTTTGCATTTATTTTTTATGCAATATATTTATGGTTAAATTTTTCTCCCTATTTGGAACGCTCTTTTTCACTCGATGTCATCTTGCTTTATAATTAATTTGGCGAACACAAGGTAGTACACATATTACTGCGGAATTTACTCCTCAAAGTGCTCTCCCAAATTGATTTTAAACATACAAGGACTACATTTTAATGTGCTGATAACGTAAAAAAGCAAAAGGAAGGGAACCCTGGTGTCAACGGCGGCTGGAGCAACAGAGAGAGGAAGAACGATGTTTTCGTGTGGAGCGGTAGGCCACGGGCCTTTTTATTTTCAGTTTGTGGGCGGCGTTTCGTGGAGGAGCATTTACATAGGGAGGGAGTGGGACAGATTACGGGGTGGATGTGGGATCCTAGACGAGCGGTGGGAAACGGATCCACTCGATGCTCTCGGTCTCGGACGGGCGTACGACGACGTTCAGATTGAAACGGAAATTTGCTGACGTGGCGCGACGAGGAGTTAGAGAAACAGCTTAGTGGGGTTTGTTTATATAAGATGTATAGATTTGGTGTTGCTACTTTGCTAGACAACCAAACAACCGTATATAGGGGGAAAAAAAATTCAGTTTGTATATGTAGTTGGGTGAAAGAATTTACTAATTCGTTAGATTTTTTCATGTCGGATGATTGATATGAGGCCCTAATAGCAGCCTGAGCACCAGGTCCAGTTGCCTTGTTTTCGTGGCTCCCAGTGCAGCGGAACTTTGGCCCTTTGAAATGCAAGAATTTTATAATAATCATACGGGAATTCACATTATCAATTTTATTTTACAGAAAATGAGAAAAAAATTCCCGTTAGAGGATATTACTCGGATATTAATGTGCAGACATGAATAAATGGAGTACTCCTATATTCAAAGAACATAAACTGCCCAGTCAGACAACAATGTGCAGCATCCTGAGAACTAATCTCTACTATAATGCAATTCTTGTCGAAGTGTAAGAAGTGTGCGACCTTACATCGAACACACGAGGCAGACTCTTACCCCAAATCAAACTCGCCCGCACGCCGACCCACGCGCCCCTTGTCACAGAGAAAAGAAAAGGAAACTCTCCTATCCTGCCGCCGCCGCCGCCGCGAGTACGCAAGGGATCTTGCCAGGCTGTTATCTCCGCGAGATGATCCAGCCCGAACTCCTATAGGATCATCGCGAGGTGATCCCTTCGTTGCGCCCCGCCTTGCGGGCCGATTAGGGCTGCTGCCTCGTCGATGCCGACGATCCTTCCCCAACATGGCTGCCGCGTCACCCGCCGTCGTGGCCCTAGCCTCGCGCCACCGGCGCCGGCACCCGCAGCTTCGCCGCCCGATGCCGTCGGCGTGTCCGCCAGTCGCCGGGCCCTAGACGCCCGCCACCAGATCCTCCACCGGCGGCCGATGCTCCTCTCTTGCTCCGGCGGGCATGGAGATCCGTCCATCCCGGTGAGTAGCGATCTCTTCCTTCTGGTAGTCCTCGGCTCTGGCTCGCTTGAATGAGGACGGATTCCTTTGGAAGCACAAATCGGTTCTGTTCCCCGTCAAATTTGGAACCTCCTGTCTCTCCATTTAGATTTATTTATTGTTTCAAATAGTGAATTTGTGTGGAAACGTAGTGTTTGTTGCCACTACTATTTCAATCCGCCCATCCATGCGTGATCCTGTTAGTGATTGTAGTATTTCCACAATAATGCAGGTGAATATCACATGATTGGCCATAGCATACCTTTCGTGTTCTTTGCTGCTCGGTTCCTGTTGCTGATACCTGTCTGATGCTATGGGACTGGCACCGGGAAGACATAGACCATATGGGCCCTTTGGTGTCATGGTTGACAGTGGCTCTGAGCATGCTGACCGGGGCATCGCTCCTCAGGTTTTCCAGAACCTGTTTACTCGAATCCATAGAGTAAGGAGATTCTTCACATGTTCTTTCTCTTTTTTTTTGGGTAAATTGTGACTGATCATGTTGACTTGGCCTTTGCTCCTTCCCTGTGTAGATGCGAGAGAGTTCTCCTGAGGAGCAGATGAGCTACCAATGACGTTGCTTGTTCCTCGAGGTGTGCAGTAATTTGGTTGTTTTCAACTGAACCGTGTCACATGTATGGTTTTCTTTTCGAATCTGTTGCAGGTACATAACGACCAGATCAATGATCCATTGGAATCATCTCAGCGTAACCTGCAGGTACATTTTTCAACAAGAAAACTATCCAGAAATTGCAATTACTATTGGTTATATAAGCGAGATATCACTTCACTCTCTTTTTTAGATAAAAGAGAATGCTGGCAATGGTATCCATGTTGAGAATTTGACAGATGAGTATGTGTAAACAGTAGTAGAGGATATTTATGTAACAATGTTTTGTTGATTAGTCTGTTTTGTAAGGATCCTTCTCTTGATTAGTAGTAGGATAGTTCTTTGGATTAGTGTTCTCATAACCGAGTTTATTATTCTTTACAGGGATTATGAACTTAAAAAGTTCCCGTTCTCATGTGATATTCACCTGCATTATTTTTGTGCCTAAATGAACTCCACCCTCTTTGGTTCTCCTTTTGTTCTGTGACACATTTTGCGTATTCTGATGATGTCGAGAGATCATTTGCTGCCGGAGATGGAAAACATATGTGCATTTCTGGTCGGGTAAGATTTTTATGATCGGCCAGCGCCAACCAAGTTGTGCAGATTTTGATGCTTTTTAAGACAGCTATTTCACCATTTAGTGTTGATTTCCCACAGCCTGTTTTGGTATGCATCATATGTCGCCTCCTCCCGATTCTTGGAGTGGATCAGCGGTGGGGCGGCCTGGATAGTGTGGCTCATGTGTTCCTCCCCGCGCCCACAACTAGGCAGCCATGGCTGCTCCTGTGTCTTGTCCGAAGATAACAAAGGAAGAAGATGACTGGTGGCCGGTACGCTCCGATGCTCGATGATTTAGTTCTTGGTTCGTGCTTCCACCATCGAGTTCATGCGTCGACTGTGAGTGCCTGAACCACTAAGCCGTGAGGCATCTGATGAGTGACTGGTGAATGAGTTACCTATCTCTGAAAGTCTGAATCTCTGATCTCTTATCTGGCCAATCAGCATTGCAGTATCTACACTAGGATGGATGGCAATAGCAATTCAGGTACATCACATAAGGGTAAAAATAAAGCGTAAGTGAATTAATCAATTTAATTAGCATGATTGTAGTCCAGCAATTAGCTGATGTTTTAAACTTCTTGTTCAATTGCATATTTTCGGCAGCAATTTCACCTCAATGTGACTTAAATCTATTTCTGCAGATTTTGGAAGCAGCTTGTCAACATTCACTCATTCATGGTGAGAGTTGAAAAACATATAATTTACTTCCGGTTCTTGATTTAACTGAAAATGTTAGATCTAGGAAATGGTTCTTTTTTCTGCTTATGCTATAAATGGGATCAACAACATATAGTTATATCGGAAAACTTTTAAATTGTTGGTAGAAGGTAGGGCTGCATATTTTATTATATTTCATTTGCATTAATATAAGTATATTATTCCTTCCATGCCTTATTTTATTTTTGGGCTTCATAATATATTTCATGTCTTGTGCTTATGGCATCCACTGTCAAATGCAGTGCTAATGTGCGAGAACCGATCTTGTGTATTTTGCAACGTAGCACTACTGGCAAGTGTTGGTAATGCAGATGCAAATCATACGTTCTATTAATATATATTTCTTTTAAAAACTGTAGCCGTCAGCAAACACATTCTCCTAGAGATGGATATGATTTTGTGGTCAAAAGGTGCAGTCGTACAGCAGGACAATGCTCGTGTACTAAAAGATTACAAGAACAGTATTGAAGTCCAAGTTAGCTTGTAGTAGATTAATGTCCCATATGCACCTGTTGGCAGACTCTTCGTGTATATAATAGAATGACAAAAAATATATCACAATGTTCTATCATGATTATAAACATTTGGGGAAAAATAACTATTGTCATTTGGTTGTTTCATGTGCATTTCTAAAATGAAACCGTAGCGTTAGCACGGGCATTATACTAGTAAGGGTAAGGCGATGGTTCATCAAGCATGGTATGATATCATTATACACAGTAATAAATACTAAAACTCTAAAAGATAGGATTATACCACTGACACGAGCAAGTGTCTCCTTCCCAGACAAATCAGAGACTTGCAGCTCACATGAGTCCATACTTTAAGGGCATTGCCAAAAGGTACTTAGGATGAAAGTGTCATTTGAAGATGCAAAGGTATTACAAAGACATGCTAAGTGTGTCCAAGAGTGACAGTCTCCATGGGGTTTCTCGTCTTTTTAATTGTCAAAACAAAACACACACATGACAAATAATAAATAAGCTGAAAAACAAATAGTGACCAAACGTTGTGAGATTAATCTGCCCAACAAACTAATAAACTAGGAATTAGGAAAACAACCAAAGATTGCAAAAGGACAATACAAAACTTGACAAGATCGAGAAGAATTGATTGTAAGACAGAATGAACATGTTTTTAGATGATTCATTTACAAGAATATGTTCTAAAACTTTTTTATGTAACAGGAGGGGCAAGAAGCCCCTACTGGGATTTTAATAAAAATAAATAAATAAAAGTCTTACAAGAGTTCTTCAAGAAACAAAAAAAGACAGAAAGAAAATAGCTAAAATTACACAAAGTTGTCTAACCATTGATCAATCTTAGGGTGTAAAGAAGCTTTTGCTCGTAGCACAACTAGAGATGTTCTAAAACTTTTTTAACAGACATGATCCTTCTCGTGCACTTATATATACAGGGAATTTCAAAAAATGGTTGCCTATCTAACCCACATACAAGTATAAGTTATATACTTGGTCTTCACTAAGATACTTTGACTGCTAGAAAACTAGAAAACTAAAGTTTGATGAAGTATCAAATCCTGAAACATTGAAGTAGTCATGCTTTTTTTACTAGACTGTTTCTTAATAGGAAACATATCTAGTGCAAACCAACCTCTCCGTGCAAACCATGCAAACCAACTGTGAGGGAGAAGTGGTAGGGGGATTTGTAAAAGTGTAATTAGGAGCGGACGATTAAATGTAAAATTACACTTTTATTGATGTGGCGAGCAAATTAATAAGGAGAGAGAGCCAAAAACATAGACTCATTAAATACTCATTAAATATTAGTCTTTGTAGAAACTACTACAAGAAACCATGCATTGGAATGGTTAGAGTCTAAACTACAATTAATACATCATATGGACTTTATGGTAGAGTCTGCATTGTGAGTGCCCTTAGAAAGTTATTTCCTAGGGAGAATTATTTATATGGCCCTGAAACAAACTTCGTTTGCTTATATGGCCTAAAATTTTTCGAACTTGTCTATATGGCCCGAAAGTGAAACTTCTTTGCTTATATGGCATTCCGTCAGTTTGAAGCATGTAACGGTGTTAAGTGCCATGCAAAAAGACCGTTTTACCCCTGCGTGAAAAAAATTGAAAAAAGTGCCTTGTTTTTTTATATGTTCAATATATAAATTCTCAAATATTTACATAATCGACATATAAATATATATGTCGATTATGTAAATATTTGAGAATTTATATATTGAACATATAAAAAAACAAGGCACTTTTTCAATTTTTTCACGCAGAAAAAAACGGTCTTTTTGCATGGCACTTAACACCGTTACATGCTTCAAACCGACGGAAGGCCATATAAGCAAAGAAGTTTCACTTTCGGGCCATATAGACAAGTTCGAAAAATTTTAGGCCATATAAGCAAGCGAAGTTTGTTTCGGGCCATATAAATAATTCTCCCTATTTCCTATTATTAGAGAGAGTGCTATAAATACTTGTAAAGACTCTTGGTTGATGATCAAAATATAATATCGAATAAGAAATACATATAAAAACAAATATTTTTCAAAAAATCACAAATATGAAGATTTACATATAAAAAGATTGAAATATAATCATATTAAAAATGAAAAAAACTTACACCTTATACCACAAAATTTACACTATGTTTACCAGTGTAAATTTATAAAAAAGACTGTAATTTTGTATGAAGTCTAGTTCCTATCACAGAGTCATAACAAATTCTGCGGTATCTGGGAGAGAAGGCCGGTAAATCAATTTTTTATGCGTTTTCCACCTCGACAAACAGGGGTGCCCCCCACGGAAGCTTCAAGTCTGAAGCTGAGCTCTCTATCTACGACTTTTTTTCGGATCCACCTACGACTCATACATGATGGACCTGCTGGGCTCTCGACGCAAGTGTTGCCTGTGTATATTTTTCATAATCGCTCATACATGTTATTGTAACCGGAGGTGGAGGTCCCCTCATTTGCAAGTTGCAATCACTTAAATTTCATTGAACATAAGCTTGCCACTGTGCATGCACTGCTCCAATAAAATATAAACTTAAACGTTCAACGATTGATCACTAGGACTTACAATTATCCATGCCTAGCTACTAGATTGTAAGGAGCAAGGGAGAATGGGGATTAGAGGAATTGGAGAATCGGGGGCAGAAGCAGAGCAATAGGCAAGGATTAGACGAATCTTAAATCAGCTCGGGACTAATTCAATACTTGATTCATACAAAGAGCTAGAACATAGGAGAAACACAACAGGGATCCGAATCAGAGGGAGGAGCCATGAGGAGGAAGATAAATAGTGGAAGGGGTTTGTGATATTTCCTTGGTGCCCTCCTTTTTGGTTCACCGCTGCCTTTTATAGCCGGCATGAGAACCATCGCTAGTCTGTCCCTCCTGGACCCACATGGCAGCAATCCTAACATTCAACAATCCTATAACATGGATCAACACGCGACAAAGCCACCAATCATCTGAGCAGGATAGCACAGCGCAGAACGCGATCGATAGAAAACCAAACAGAAACGGAGAAGACGATGGTTTTTGAGTACCAAGTGACACGCCATGTATGGAAGTTCTGGAATAGAGTGCAGCTCCTCCTCGTCCCCGACGCCACCTCCACAGGCTCGCCCCGCCGCTCCGGTAGACGGTGGTGGCACCCGGGCGATGGGAGCTGAACGCGCAGTCGCCACTGAACGGCGAACGAGCGAGTCCGCGCGGCACGGAACGACATGGGGCGAGCCGTACGCGTGTCGTGCAATGACGCTACCTTAGGCCACGCTCGGACAATGCCCCGCCGTAGGATTCTTTCAGTAATTTGAATACTGATGGAACCGTTCTCGGCCTGGAATGGCCCATTTTCAGCAAAGGGAGAAGTGGCCTAATGAACTAGTGATCAATTGGTTGAAGTGTAAGAATAGATATCTCGATAACATCTAAGGATAGAGGCGAAGCTACAAGCAAATAAACCCTAGTACACTGCTTCACTAACTTACACAACTTTACTGAAATAAAATATACATAGTAAAAATAAGACCATTGAATGGCAAAATTTTTTTTTTACCCTGATGCCTGTGCACGCACTAGGTAACATAAACGTGGCATCGCTCCTATGTGACATAGTATTGGTTTGTATTTAACACATCTCCAAATACGAGATCATTGTTGGGCTTTATGTACTTGCAAGTTGGTACGACCACTTGTGGAAGGCTTTGATAGGACTTTTTTTTTTTTTTTTGTCATTCTCTACTAATATATTGCATTCCACTTCATACCCTCTTCATCTCAAAATAATTATCATTTTCATTTCTCAAGAAATAACTTTAATTAAATATGTATTAAAAATATTAATATTTATGCTATATAACTAATATCATCGAAAAGATATTTAAGTCTTTTTAAATAGTTTATTTGATGATACAAATCGAATCAAACTTATGTTTCAAAAATCAAGTACGAGGCTTCATGAGTGACGAGTGTGTGTGTGGCTTCGCATACTGAGGTCCTAAAATAATAAAATCACTAACTATTTCTCCATTTACTCGTGTCATTTTCTCTGAATACTGTAATTCTGGGGCTAATTTATGGTTAGAGTCCACTGACCTTTATTAGCTTATAATTAGCTAATGATTTCACAAGATTGTCTATTTTTTAGCTCTGCGATAAAAAAGGCCATAGTATGCAATGTCTCCTTTGAACATAATCTCTCATTAGAAGGTCTCCTGTCACCGTGTGCCGTGCCACTGTCCAGGAAAAAAAAAACGTTGCGTCCCAGTTCGCGTGCCCTACAGTGCACGGCATCGCAGCACACCTCTCACACGCTTCCGCACGCGGATAACGCCGGCCGTGCACGCGCGCGCCCACATGGCCCGCATGAACGGAGAACGACGCGCGCGCGCGGCGGCGCCCGTGCGCTCCGATCGCCAGCCGTCGTCGATAGGCCAGGTGTTCCCTGCGCGGACCATGGCCACACGCGGACCGCACGGCACGAAGCCCCGCACCACACGGCGCTCCTCGCCACGTCGCGCCGCGGCCGGCGCGCCGTCGTCGG
This sequence comes from Themeda triandra, assembly GCA_018135685.1. Classification (NCBI taxonomy): domain Eukaryota; kingdom Viridiplantae; phylum Streptophyta; class Magnoliopsida; order Poales; family Poaceae; genus Themeda; species Themeda triandra. Next base: position 11,335 of record JAENPR010000894.1, on the reverse strand, counting down.
CGTCGCTCGTTAAACTGAAAAGGCGGCATTCGCCCGGCGCGGCAGCGACGGACGCCGACGCGCGCCGAATTTACTCCGCCGTTGAACGCTCTCGCCGTCACCGAGCTCCGCGTTGCGCTTGGATTTTGGAGGTATGCTTTGCGTGCTTCCGAACGCCGAGAGGGATAGGCACATGTGCCGCCAGATATAGCCTTTTTGCCAGTGCCCGCGCGCGCACGGCGGCCGGTCCGGCCAGCCAGTATGGCGATTTGCTTGGGATTTGCAGGCAGGCAGCTAGCGTCTTGAGACGTGCGAGCAAACTGGGTTCGCACAGCTGTGCGACGCGCCTCCGAGAGGCGACGGCGCTGTCCACGTCTCGCTACCGTATGGCCCATGGCGTCGCGCGTCGAGCTGGGTGCTGGCGCTCAGCCTCACAACGTAGGCGTTTGCAGGTGCTGGTGCTCACTATAAATATGAGCTTCCATCGCCAAGCTGCTCACAACGCATCGTGCAATTGACAAGACGTAGTACAAACACACAACAAATTAGTACACTGGAGCGAGCACAGATACTACCGTCGTCTTGTTGTGTGTGTTTGCCATCATCTCGTCGACGACCATGGCGAAGGCGCAGGTGGCGGCGGCGCCGGCGAGGTTCATGACGGAGGTGGCGCCGCCGCCGGTGGTGTCGGTCATGCGGCTGAGGAAGGCGGCGATGAGCTTGGACACTATCGCCGAGGACGACAGGGGAGCTTCTTCTGGCGTCACCATCGAACTACGGCTTCGCGGCGGCGTGGTCGTTCAAGAGGATGCCGCCGCCGCCGCAGCGCGCGGGCGGGTTCATGACGAGGGATCTCGGCAATTACTTCCCCGACACCCACGGCTGCCGCCCGCGAGCCGTGCATGCGCAGGAATTGCACAAGGTCGTCGGAGCTTGAAGACACAGGGACGGAGCATCTTGAGTGAGTTTGGGAGAACCGGAGAAGTATATTTTTAATTTGTACCACTTCCACACGTGCGCTCTTGCACGATAGTTTAGCAAAGTGCTAGCACCCCAAAAATACACACTCCTCATTCCGGATGTTAATAATTAAGCTGCCCTTACAGAATGTTGATACATATGGTTTGGGTGTGTGCTTCTGTATCCGTGTATGCATATATATGTAAGAATAATTTATGTTTGTATTGTGTTTGAATATAAACTAGACTAGAGGCAACATAAAAGTAAATATAATAATTTTAGAATTTTATGGGTGCCATCTGGCAAAGTAGGACAGTTAGCTATGAAGAAAAATGTTTGGAAAGATACAATAATACCAAAATATTGGAGGCTCCTATTATATGCTATTGAAGAGGAATCAAAACCCTTGCCGCCTCTGTCCATTTATTAGTTTCACCTGCGATTTGTGCTCCCGCCGGCGAGGTCACCGGTACCTTCCGCCTCCGGCGGCCCTCGGGGCCTCGGATGTGTGGGGAACCACGTGGCCGCCGGCGCGGTGTAGATTAGGTCCTTTTCTAGGGTTAGGGTTTTCGGCGGCGCGAACATGGTGGAGGTGGCGGCGCAGTCAAGGTGGAATAAGATCCTCTAGGTCTTCGTCCACCTCGTCGTCGCCTGCTTCGGAGACAATGGGAGGCATGTGAGGCGGTGTAGGGGTCTACGGCGGCTATTGTTTCGTCGTCGTGGCGGAACGGCGGTGCTCGTGCCGCGTTTTAGATCAAGGCTACGGTGGCGGCTGAGGGCGTGGTGGCAAGATGGAATGCGGTGGACCGAACTCAATCTGCCGACGGCACGGATCGGGATTGAGCGAGCTTGGCTTCACCGCGATGGCGGATGCCATCGTCGTCGCTGCTCTCGTCGTTCCAACCTGGATTGTGATCCTGACAGATGGGCGCTCAACGACTTCGCCTCCGCGAGATTGAGCGTACTGATGCGGTCCACCTCAACGTCGGTGGTTTCGCCAACCTGTTGATTCGGGTTTGGCGGCGTGGCAAACGTGGATTTTATGTCACCCGCTACGTACCCACGTTAATCGGACGGGTGGGAGCAGAACGGGCGTTGAGATTGATGCAGCACATGTCATCATTGAGGCTGTGATCAGATACGGATTAAATGTAACTGTGCCACCGTGGCTCCGACGTGGCGTACTAGTAAAACCGGGCCTGACACAGTAAGTTGGTTGGCAGGTTTCGCAATAAATTCACATTTGATGCAATTACTAGCTGCGCTCCTTCTGGGGTCTACCTCCCTTTTTAAGCTGTGCCTATACCTCGTATTAGCGCGAAGCTGGTTCGAAGCCAAGCGACCATGCTTGAAGCCGAGGCCCTGCCGACAATGGCGGCCATGGTAGCAAGTGGTAGCCATGCAACAACACCATTCCATCTCACATCTCGGACCATCTGAACCTACACTAGATAAAGAAGCGATAGAAGAACCGGTGGGGCAGAGATTCATCCAATAAGAGACAACTGCAGAGGCTGGAGACACAACAAACGAACCAGAACAACGAGAAACAATAGCTTGCGCTGCTTTAATACTCCGTAATTCAGCAGTGTTTATGGAACCTCCAGGCCTAGCGAGTTCAAACTCCGATTGCATTAAACTTCCCGAATTGATAAGAATGCTGTTACCAGATATAGGAATACCAAAAATCTTAGCTACTCAGACTTATCAAACTTAATACTGATATCATCTGAAATCATCAAGGTCTGCGACATTTCATCCACCCTACTCATTAGCCATGTGGAGAAACAAAGGTTGATCTGCTTCAACAACAAAGGCATGTGCAGCAAACCATCGAACCCAATCGATCGAACCAATTCAACCTGCTCTGGTGGAAAACTAGAGACCATCTCATGGATGAGCCTAACAGAGCATCTAGATGACACTGTACTAGTGTCAGCTGCGCCACATGAAAACGATGAACTGCCACACCGATGATCTTTGAAATGAATCAACTTTTCTCCCGACTCCTGCGCATAGATTCAAATATAATAAAACAAAGGCTGCAAATCTAATAAAACAAAGGCCGAATCGACGAATGCAAAAGCGCATCTGGAAGGTACACATACTGACTATACTATCTTCGGGCAAAAACAACGTACACCGAGCAGATAGACGCAAGAATCCATGACAATAACTAACGAGAGGAGTAAACAAACCTCGGATGAAGCATGCCGACTCAAGCCGCAGGCAGGACATATGCAAATCCTTCCCATTCCTAATCATCTGTTGAGTCAAAGGAAACGGGTCAAGCTGAAGGGCAAAATCAAAAGGAAGCATGAGCTACGCGATTGTAAGCATCAGGGAGGAAGAACCAACCGTTGCCATTATGTCAGATCCGCCGCCGACCAAAAAACAACGAGTAGTAGAGCTAGGGTTTGAAGACAGCGTACAACAACCGCAAGGAAAAGTATGCCCAATGTGCTATCAACAAAAATAACATTAGTTAGTTATTTATTTTACTAACATTAATTAGGGCCTTGTTTAGATCACGAAATTTCTAGCCTGAAAAATTTCGTTTATATTTGACAAATATTGTCCAATCATAAACTGACTAGGGTCGAAAGATTTGTCTCATGATTTACAAATAATCTATGTAATTAGTTATTTATTTTATTAACATTTAGTGCTCCATATATATAAAACAACATTTAATGTGATGGGGAATCTTAAAAACAACTTAACTTTAGCATAGAACTAAACAAGGTCTAGATCGATATTTACTAGCTGGAAAGGCTCAGTGATGTGGGATCCAGAAAACTCGGCCGCGCCTAGTATCCAAGAAAAACAAAGAGATCAACGATCAGTTAACTACCCAGGACAGTGAACAAAACAGAGGCAACGTAAATATAGTAGCGACGCTCACAGTAGTATCGGGCGTATGCCGTCCCCTTTCCCCTTCCTTCTCTGACCCAAGCTCTAGATCCGCCGCCGGCCCCCTGTCTCCTTCTCCGGCGAGCTAGCCGGCGACGAGGCAGGCGGGCCGGTTCCCCGTCCCCTTCCTGTATAGTTTCCTGTTAGTTCAATAAAGCCCTTCCATGGGTTCCCTGAGGACTGTTGTCCTCCTCGTCGTCGTCCTTCTGGTGGCGGGCGAGGCTACCGCGGCCATGGCGGCCACCGGGAGCTTCCTCCAGATAGACAAGGCGAGTACCTCAATCAAGCCCTCTTGTCCTCCTGTGCTCATGCCTTCCCTGCTCCGTGGACGTTCCGGCAGCATGGTGCTGCTCCCGTTCATCTCGAGCCATGGTGGAAGCACGGCTACCTATAGCACCACCAACACTGGCGTCCTTCATCCACGGCTTGCGGAAGAGGACCTGTCGCCTTTGCTGCTCCTGGACTCACTTGTTGCGTCTCGCCGTCGCCACCTGCGGCGCGGTCACGAGGCACGGCGGTGCGAGGTCCGGCGAGATGGACTACAACGACGACGTCTTCGCGGTGGGCCGACGGCAAGCAACCAGGCTTCCGGCTGGAGCACGGCGGGAGCTACGGGCCGCGGCTACGCGGTTCATTCTCCCGAGCAGTGGAGGGCGGCCCGCCGCCTTCCTCGCCGTCCCGCGAGGAGATGCCCAGCCTGTGGTCGATGATGTGGAAGATGTTGGCGGCCGCCTGGCGCGCCTTGGTCGATGCGGCCAAGCTACTCGCCGTATTCCCATGTCAATTTGTGCAGAACTATGCCGTCCCGTGGGAGCTGCCGGAATCGTCGTCAACATCCCGAGCCTCGGTGCGCCGCGGCTGCCTACACCACCGCGGCCCGGCAATCGAGCATGCCCGAGCCGTGACGCTCGCGCCGTCGAGCCGCCTCTGCGGGGCGGGAGGATGTGGCGCTCGCGGCTCCGGAGCGGTCACCGGCTACGCCGGGAGCCGAGATGCCGACACCACCACGCCACGCCGATTCCCCACGTCTCCGCCTTCGTCGGGCCGATTTCGTTTCCCCATTGCCTTGCCACACAAGATCCGTGCGGCTGGGGAAGGGTGGGTCCCGGAGGTCCTGTCTTCGGCCCTATCCTCTGCGGCGTGGGCCCGCCACTTTGGTGCTGGAGGCCATGCAGCTACACTACGTGGAGCGCTACGTGGAAGGCTCAGCTCCTTCGGTTGTCTGCCTTCGCCGCGATCTCCATCATCGTCCGGGAGCTTCGGGAGATTTTTTCGTCGACACTGTGTGCCTCACGGTGGGTCCCTCAAACTGCGGTGTGGGGCCTGCAACAACGTGTGCTGCATGCTGTGCTTTGCGTTATCCTCTCCGGCTCTCTGATGATGACGCGTGTCAAACTTGGATGGTGTCTCTGCTATTCGGCTAGATGTTCTCCGCGTCGTGCAGCACGGCTCCGGGCCGTGGCCATTTCCAAGCAGCCTCTGGTCCTTGTGACTTCTTCAGCTATGCAGCTCCTCCTCTGCTGTTGGTTTGACTACGTCGCCACCACCTGGGACCCTGGTTTGAGCTTCACCTTCAACCTCTGGCAACGACCCCAATTTCATCCTTCGGTCGCCAGGGAACGCCGACTCTCTTGGCTCAACCGTCCCAACTACAGCCGACGCTTTGCGTGGTCCGTTCGCCCGGGTGTATGCGTCTACGGCGCCTCTGCGACCCTCCGCCGGCGGCCATGTCCTCTCTCCAACTCCGGAGACGATGCTTTTTCCCGATCCGGACAAAGATGAAGGACCTTGATGTAATCAAGCCCCTCTTTTGAGGACTTTTATGTAATCTGGCTGTTGTTTTAATATAATATAAGTGTTTCTTGTAAAAAAAAAAGATCAACCAAAAAAAGGCAAATCATTGCGGCAATAAATAAAAAAACGATAGAGATGAAATGCACTGATCACTGATCCATTCTGAGTGCCAGCTACTGATGTGACATGACACAGGCACCGTCCCAACTACCTCATTAAAATCGACGCCAAATAGGCTCCCAGCTGCCGACGTGTTAATGACTATTTTAATTAATGGAGTACACGTGTAAATTAAAAAAGTGAACGAATCTTGGCGCGGCATCCAACGGCGGCAGTTGGGATGGGTACGTGACGCGGGTGTGATATGCTTATTTCCCGTGGCCCCCTCGCGCCCGGCCTACTCACGGCCCACGCCGTGACACCTGCGCCCGAGCACCGGGGCAGCCTCCGCCCGCGACCGGCGACGCGGCGGGCCTCGCGCTCCTCCGCGCCACATCGCGACCACGGCATCGCCCGCATGGCTTCGACGGTTCCCGACGCGGCTTCGGACAGTGACCAGGCGGACCGGCTACTGCAGTCGGGTCCACCCGCGCGTGGGGGCCGCACGGTGCGCGCCCTCGCGGTTCGCGGACGCCCGCTCGCGGCTAGACGCAAGGCCGCGGCGGCGGCGGACTCGTGGCCGAAAAGGCCGCGTGAATATTTCCCCCACCCGTGAATAACCGTCCGTGCGTGGGTGGAAGAGATAGAGTTGTGCATTTTGCACAAAACACCTTTCATTTTCTGTGAATTATAGTATAGTCCAAACGGATTATTAATATATTCCAGATTTATGTTTGAACCCTCAGGTTTTAACATAACTGCAGTATACAATATTTACTGCATGTAAATAATCTATGATGCACTATATTTACCACATGTAAATAATAATATTTTTGAGACCCATGCGTCATCAAAAATTGTATCATAATATGTACTGCTTCATGAGTTTACCGCAGTAAATTCATAAATTCCAATCCTGGAAGTTTATTTTCATGCAATTTACTTCCTATTCAATTTATTTTTGCATTTATTTTTTATGCAATATATTTATGGTTAAATTTTTCTCCCTATTTGGAACGCTCTTTTTCACTCGATGTCATCTTGCTTTATAATTAATTTGGCGAACACAAGGTAGTACACATATTACTGCGGAATTTACTCCTCAAAGTGCTCTCCCAAATTGATTTTAAACATACAAGGACTACATTTTAATGTGCTGATAACGTAAAAAGCAAAAGGAAGGGAACCCTGGTGTCAACGGCGGCTGGAGCAACAGAGAGAGGAAGAACGATGTTTTCGTGTGGAGCGGTAGGCCACGGGCCTTTTTATTTTCAGTTTGTGGGCGGCGTTTCGTGGAGGAGCATTTACATAGGGAGGGGAGTGGGACAGATTACGGGGTGGATGTGGGATCCTAGACGAGCGGTGGGAAACGGATCCACTCGATGCTCTCGGTCTCGGACGGGCGTACGACGACGTTCGATTGAAACGGAAATTTGCGACGTGGCGCGACGAGGGAGTTAGAGAAACAGCTTAGTGGGGTTTGTTTATATAAGATGTATAGATTTGGTGTTGCTACTTTGCTAGACAACCAAACAACCGTATATAGGGGGAAAAAAATTCAGTTTGTATATGTAGTTGGGTGAAAGAATTTACTAATTCGTTAGATTTTTTCATGTCGGATGATTGATATGAGGCCCTAATAGCAGCCTGAGCACCAGGTCCAGTTGCCTTGTTTTCGTGGCTCCCAGTGCAGCGGAACTTTGGCCCTTTGAAATGCAAGAATTTTATAATAATCATACGGGAATTCACATTATCAATTTTATTTTACAGAAAATGAGAAAAAAATTCCCGTTAGAGGATATTACTCGGATATTAATGTGCAGACATGAATAAATGGAGTACTCCTATATTCAAAGAACATAAACTGCCCAGTCAGACAACAATGTGCAGCATCCTGAGAACTAATCTCTACTATAATGCAATTCTTGTCGAAGTGTAAGAAGTGTGCGACCTTACATCGAACACACGAGGCAGACTCTTACCCCAAATCAAACTCGCCCGCACGCCGACCCACGCGCCCCTTGTCACAGAGAAAAGAAAAGGAAACTCTCCTATCCTGCCGCCGCCGCCGCCGCGAGTACGCAAGGGATCTTGCCAGACTGTTATCTCCGCGCGAGATGATCCAGCCAGACTCCTATAGGATCATCGCGAGGTGATCCCTTCGTTGCGCCCCGCCTTGCGGCTGATTGGGGCTGCTGCCTCGTCGATGCCGACGATCCTTCCCCAACATGGCTGCCGCGTCACCCGCCGTCGTGGCCCTAGCCTCGCGCCACCGGCGCCGGCACCCGCAGCTTCGCCGCCCGATGCCGTCGGCGTGTCCGCCAGTCGCCGGGCCCTAGACGCCCACCACCAGATCCTCCACCGGCGGCCGATGCTCCTCTCTTGCTCCAGCGGGCATGGAGATCCGTCCATCCCAGTGAGTAGCGATCTCTTCCTTCCTGGTAGTCCTCGGCTCCTGGCTCGCTTGAATGAGGACGGATTCCTTTGGAAGCACAAATCGGTTCTGTTCCCCGTCAAATTTGGAACCTCCTGTCTCTCCATTTAGATTTATTTATTGTTTCAGTGTGAATTTGTGTGGAAACGTAGTGTTTGTTGCCACTACTATTTCAATCCGCCCATCCATGCGTGATCCTGTTAGTGATTGTAGTATTTCCACAATAATGCAGGTGAATATCACATGATTGGCCATAGCATACCTTTCGTGTTCTTTGCTGCTCGGTTCCTGTTGCTGATACCTGTCTGATGCTATGGGACTGGCACCGGGAAGACATAGACCATATGGGCCCTTCGGTGTCATGGTTGACAGTGGCTCTGAGCATGCTGACCGGGGCATCGCTCCTCCAGGTTTTCAGAACCTGTTTACTCGAATCCATAGAGTAAGGAGATTCTTCACATGTTCTTTCTCTTTTTTTTTGGGTAAATTGTGACTGATCATGTTGACTTGGCCTTTGCTCCTTCCCTGTGTAGATGCGAGAGAGTTCTCCTGAGGAGCAGATGAGCTACCAATGCCGTTGCTTGTTCCTCGAGGTGTGCAGTAATTTGGTTGTTTTCAACTGAACCGTGTCACATGTATGGTTTTCTTTTCGAATCTGTTGCAGGTACATAACGACCAGATCAATGATCCATTGGAATCATCTCAGCGTAACCTGCAGGTACATTTTTCAACAAGAAAACTATCCAGAAATTGCAATTACTATTGGTTATATAAGCAGATATCACTTCACTCTCTTTTTTTAGATAAAAGAGAATGCTGGCAATGGTATCCATGTTGAGAATTTGACAGATGAGTATGTGTAAACAGTAGTAGAGGATATTTATGTAACAATGTTTTGTTGATTAGTCTGTTTTGTAAGGATCCTTCTCTTGATTAGTAGTAGGATAGTTCTTTGGATTAGTGTTCTCATAACCGAGTTTATTATTCTTTACAGGGATTATGAACTTAAAAAGTTCCCGTTCTCATGTGATATTCACCTGCATTATTTTTGTGCCTAAATGAACTCCACCCTCTTTGGTTCTCCTTTTGTTCTGTGACACATTTTGCGTATTCTGATGATGTCAGAGATCATTTGCTGCCGGAGATGGAAAACATATGTGCATTTCTGGTCGGGTAAGATTTTTATGATCGACACTGCCAACCAAGTTGTGCAGATTTTGATGCTTTTTAAGACAGCTATTTCACCATTTAGTGTTGATTTCCCACAGCCTGTTTTGGTATGCATCATATGTCGCCTCCTCCCGATTCTTGGAGTGGATCAGCAGTGGGGCGGCCTGGATAGTGTGGCTCATGTGTTCCTCCCCCGCGCCCACAACTAGGCAGCCATGGCTGCTCCTGTGTCTTGTCTGAAGATAACAAAGGAAGAAGATGACTGGTGGCCGGTACGCTCCGATGCTCGATGATTTAGTTCTTGGTTCGTGCTTCCACCATCGAGTTCATGCGTCTGACTGTGAGTGCCTGAACCACTGAGCCGTGAGGCATCTGATGAGTGACTGGTGAATGAGTTACCTATCTCTGAAAGTCTGAATCTCTGATCTCTTATCTGGCCAATCAGCATTGCAGTATCTACACTAGGATGGATGGCAATAGCAATTCAGGTACATCACATAAGGGTAAAAATAAAGCGTAAGTGAATTAATCAATTTAATTAGCATGATTGTAGTCCAGCAATTAGCTGATGTTTTAAACTTCTTGTTCAATTGCATATTTTCGGCAGCAATTTCACCTCAATGTGACTTAAATCTATTTCTGCAGATTTTGGAAGCAGCTTGTCAACATTCACTCATTCATGGTGAGAGTTGAAAAACATATAATTTACTTCCGGTTCTTGATTTAACTGAAAATGTTAGATCTAGGAAATGGTTCTTTTTTCTGCTTATGCTATAAATGGGATCAACAACATATAGTTATATCGGAAAACTTTTAAATTGTTGGTAGAAGGTAGGGGCTGCATATTTTATTATATTTCATTTGCATTAATATAAGTATATTATTCCTTCCATGCCTTATTTTATTTTTGGGCTTCATAATATATTTCATGTCTTGTGCTTATGGCATCCACTGTCAAATGCAGTGCTAATGTGCGAGAACCGATCTTGTGTATTTTGCAACGTAGCACTACTGGCAAGTGTTGGTAATGCAGATGCAAATCATACGTTCTATTAATATATATTTCTTTTAAAAACTGTAGCCGTCAGCAAACACATTCTCCTAGAGATGGATATGATTTTGTGGTCAAAAGGTGCAGTCGTACAGCAGGACAATGCTCGTGTACTAAAAGATTACAAGAACAGTATTGAAGTCCAAGTTAGCTTGTAGTAGATTAATGTCCCATATGCACCTGTTGGCAGACTCTTCGTGTATATAATAGAATGACAAAAAATATATCACAATGTTCTATCATGATTATAAACATTTGGGGAAAAATAACTATTGTCATTTGGTTGTTTCATGTGCATTTCTAAAATGAAACCGTAGCGTTATGTAACACCTCTGGTGTTTAATTAACTAAAACGTGCCATGTCATCATAATGCATCGCAAAGCATCCATGATTAGGTTCACTTTGATGTGCATCAACTAAAACAAATTTAAATTCATAGGTTGAATGTGCTTTTTGTGAAAAGGTGATTTGCCGAAAACCCTGTTTTACTCCCTTTTCGGTAGTTCAAAATCCGTGAAGAATTAGGGGTTGGTCCAAAAAGCTTTATTGAGCATCTTGATGAGGGCAACAAGTTTGCTATTCAAAGTTTTGCAAGTTTCCAAAAAGAATTTCAAATTATTTTGAAAATACCGTTTTCCGACAATTGTCCCCTTTTGGTTTTTAAACTGGATTTCAAAAACTATTCAAAATCTTGAAAAGTTGTTTATAGAGAAAATGTTCAGTTTGAAAAATAGAGTATTTCATAGTTTTGGAGATTTTCAAGTTTAGTTGAAAAATCAAAAGTAATTGCAAAAAATTAGATTCTAGGGTTTTTGTCCCCTTTTCAAATTTGATTTCAAATTCAAATTTCTGTTTAGAATTTGAAAATACTCCTTTTGACAAAGTTGTTGATCACAAAATTTCAGTGGGGGTTTGTTTTGGAGTTTTTCAAGGT